>DVQE01000037.1:0-35457 GCA_018239585.1 Pyrrhopyge papius papius | reverse complement strand
GAGCCAGAGCCAGAGCCAGAGCCAGAGCCAGAGCCAGAGCCAGAGCCAGAGCCAGAGCCAGAGCCAGAGCCAGAGCCGGAAAAACCAGCTGCACCTGAATCCAAGCGTGGTGCTAAGGGGAAATAATGCTTTCTCTGGAACGTGCAAAACAACAGGTGAGGCTGGATCCGGATTTCCATGATGAAGATGAGTTACTGAACTCTTACATTATTGCCGCCGGCCGCCTGGTGGAAAATCACACCCGGCGTACCTTAATCACGGATTCTGATGAAAGCCCCGATCCGGAAATAACTCTGATTTATAGCGGCGATATTGAAGTCGCTATGCTCCTGCTGGTGGGTAACTGGTATGCAAACCGCGAATCAGTTGTAACCGGTGAATCCGTGGCAGTGTTGCCGATGGCGGTTGATGCGCTGCTGCAACCTTATGTGAGGTACCTGGAATGAGCGGGTTACGTGCCGGCGAACTCAACAAACGCATCATCCTGTACCGTCCGGAGGTGGTGACCGGGGAGCTCGGTGATTCCCGTACCGAACTGACGAAAGTCATCACGGTGTGGGCCAAAGCCGAGGCGATATCCAACCGTAAAATCCGGACGGCAGAGCAGGATCAGGTCATCGAAACCATGCAGTTTACTGCGCGGCCACGCGCGGATGTGCAAATCGACTGGGTGATTGAATACCAGAACCGGTTTTTTACAGTCCGTGCCTGTGACCGTAATGACCCTGCGAAACTGATTATTACCACGGAGGCAGACATACGACATGATCGAAAGTGACCTCAAGTCGTCTCTTTCCGCTATCACCGCAATGCCCGTTTTCCCCCTGTTGTTACCGAAAGATGCACAAGAAGGTATCACCTTTCAGCGTATCAGTGATCCGCGTTATTCCACCGGTATGGTCACCACTCATCTTATCGTGGCGCGTTTTCAGATAGGCATTCACGTACTGAATGACTACGAAAAAGCCCTGCTGCTGGATAAAGCTATCCGTGATGCCTGGGAGCCAATCCAGCATGGTTACATCGGTCATTATCCGGTGCAGACCGTGCAGCGTGGTAGTTTTCAGCAGGGGCGGGAAGAGTTGACAAAAAACACCGTCCGCTGGTCAGTCATGCGGGATTTTATTATCACTTATCCGGAGGATGTATCGTGAGAACTACGGTTAAGGTTTCCGGCCTTGACGGGCTGGAAGCGGAGCTGATGAATCTCGGGGAAAAGCTGACATCCAGAATACTGCGCGATGCAGGCCGTGAGGCGATGACCGTTGTTGCTGAGGATATGAAACAGTACGCCGGTTATGACAGCAGTCACGACGATGACCACATGCGGGACAGCATCAAAGTCAGAACCACTGACCGGATGAAGGATAAAAAATACATCACCCTGATGACCGTTCGCGTGGGTCCGTCAAAAGCGCACCACATGAAGGCGCAGGCTCAGGAATTCGGGACATCAAAACAGATCCCGCGTCCGTTTATACGCCCTGCGCTGGATTATCACCGTAAAGATATTTTAAACACCCTTGCCGCCGCCATACGCGCCGGTATTAATGAAAATCGTTAACCTGGAGAACTATTATGGCCGGAGAAAAATCCTCCCCGGAATACGCCATGTTGCCCGCCGGTACCATCGTAAAATTCGGTGAGGCCGGTGATACCGTCGACAAAATGAAAGCGCTGATTAACTGTAAAGCGCTGGGGGCTACCGGGCTTACCGGTGGTTTTATTGACTGCACCACCCTGAAAGATACCAACAAACAGTCGATTTCCGATCTGCCGGAAGGGCCTGAAAAATCACTCGGGTTTATTGATGATCCCGGCAATGCTGATTTCGCCGCGTTTCTCAATGCTGCCGAGCAGCGTAAGACCGTGCAGTTTTATTTTGCACTGCCGAACGGGCGTACAGCGACAATGATCCTCGCGTTGTCAGGCTGGGAAATGAACGATATCAGCGCCCCAGCCAGTGAGGTGATCCAGATTACCGTGAAAGGTAAGCAGAACAACATCACCTGGGGAACCACCACTGTCACACCACCAACAGGAGACGGAGAATAATGAATCTTAAATTAGCCCTGTTAAAACCGGATTCACACACGGAAAAACACACACTCTTCGGTACAGAAGTTTATCTGCGGCGTCTCACTGTCGGGGAGCTTGACCGCTACGAAAAAGAGCGCAAGGCTGCCTTTGATGCCGGTGATTATTCCGGGGTCACTCTTGCGGGGGCCGGTCTGATTTTGTCAGCTATCTGTGATGAGAACGGAACCCCGATCAGTGCGGAAAATCTGCCGACGGCAGAAGAACTTATTGATGCACACAGTAATCCTGTTTTTGTGGATGCAATGAATACCCTGCAAAAATATTGCTACGGGACCATTGAGGACGCGAAAAAAAACTGACGGACTCACCCCGCCTCTATCTGTTATTTCAGCTGGCAGACCGGTGGGGGGAACCTGACCCCCGGAAACTGGCTGACATGCCCGCCGATCTGCTCAATCACTGGCGGGCTTTTTTTATGCTGGAAGAAGAGGCAGCAGGTGGGGCCGGGGAAAACACAGTGGTACCAACGGTATCACCGGATATCAGCACGCAGTGCAATGATGTAATGAGGATCTTAAATGGCTGACGTTGCAAGTTTAGCGGTTGCGTTACACCTCAACGCAGCCAGTTTTAAGTCTGATGTGGAGGATGCCTATAACAGTGCATCCGCCAGCTCAAAAAAATTCACACAAAATATCGGCAGGGAGTCGGTTAAAACGGCCGAACAGATTTCTCAGGTTTCAACTGAGGCTCAGCGGGCAGGTAACAGTATTGCGCGAATGAGTAACACCGGAGCTAAAGGCGGGTTCGCACACTTACGCACATCGCTGACCAATATTTCATCCGGCGCGAATGTCGCCGGCTCATCTATTCTCAGTGCCTTTATTCCGGCACTGGAACGGGCCGCCAATGACGTTGATCGCCTTAAAATGTCTATGGGCGAGAAGCGGCAGATGGATATTGCTGCTGCAAATGACGCAGTAAAAGTCGCTGAAAGTCACATTAAACAGGCTAACAGCGCCAAAGAAGCAGCAATGCAGCAGATGAAAATGGGCCATAAAATGCGCGAGTCTGCCAGGTATCAGCGTGAACTGGCAATGGTGCAGAATGCCCATATGGAAAAAATGCGGGAAGTTAACCTCGCAAACGGTATGTCCGCCGATGCAATAGACAAGCAATACAGCAAAGAGCGGGCGATCAATGACAGAAAGATAGCGAATGCAAACGCCCTGGCAGAAAAAGCCAGGGATCGTCTCAGATCCGGCTCGGCAGCACTGGCCGCTGCGGAAGCTGACGAGGCACTGGGTAAGCAAAAGCTGACAGCGGCGACCACGCAGCTGGCCGGTGCAAGTAAAGAGCTGACATTTGCACAGCGGGCATCAGCACAGGCAGGCGGCCTGCTGAAAAACACCTGGGCTATGCTGGGCGGAACACTCGGCATTGGTTTGATGGCCGCCGCCGGTGCTGCCACTTATCTGTATTCACAATACAAAGAAGCGGAAGAACGGCAAAAGGCGTTTAATGCCGCTATTCAGAAAGGCGGGGCGGGGCTGAATAATTCGGTATACCAGCTGCGCACACTGGCCAATCAGCTCGGCGGAACAGCAGAAGCATACAAAACAGTGACGGCGGCAGCGACTGCCGGTTTTTCAGGCTCTATGCTGCGTGAAGTGTCTGAATTCGGCGTGCAGCTGGAAAAATCCGGCGGCAGCGCCGATCTCCTGATCACAAAGTTATCATCTATTAACGAGCAGCCGTTGCAGAGCCTGCGCCAGCTTATCAATGAAGGTCTGGTTTTTGACGAGGCCACTATAAACCGGATTGCACTGCTTGAACGTCAGGGGGATGTTGAAGGGGCAAAAGAGCTGGCCAGAATAAGCGCCCTCAATGCCACTAAAACACTGAATGAAGAACAGACCAGGGTCAATGCCATTCATGAGAAAGGCATTAAGGATATTGAAGATCGCTACCGTTCACTGAATCAGACAGCAAGAGATTTTTCTGTATCTGCCGGTATAGCCAGAATTCAGGCGGAAAACCTTGCCAGACTGACATGGCAAATGGGCGCCGCGATAAAAAATGCGGAGCAGGAACAGCAACAAAAGGAGCAGATAAAAAATACCCGTGAGCAGCTGGATGCACAACTGCAACTGAATTCAGCGTATAAAGCGGGTGCGGATAAACACGCAGAAAAACTGAAACTGCAAAATACCGCCCGTGAGCAGCTTAAATCCGGCCAGATGGATGCAAAGCAGTTTGAGCAGACAATGAAGGGGATCGACAGCCTTTACAGCTCACTGGATAAGAAAGGGCACGGCAGTGGCAGCATTCCGGAAGGTCAGCGCCGGGCGCAGCAACTGATGGAGCAGACCGCCACGCTCAGGGCGCAGCTTGCAGAAAATGAAAAGCTGACCGCGTCCGAAAGTAAGCTGATTGCATTTGAGCAGGAGCTGGTCAGCCTGGCAGGCAAAAAACTGAATGCCGCTCAGAAGAGTGTGATGGAAAATGCCGGGTCGATCCGTGCCCAGTTGCAGCTCAACGCCGGGCTTGAACGGGAGATTGCTCTGAAAGGACTACGTAAAAAGTTTGATGATCAGAACTTTGAAATAACTCAGCGTACCCGGTCCATGCAGCAGGAGGCGGATAATCAGCGCCTGCAAATTATTATGCCGACAGCGGATTATAACCTGATGCTTGAAGAGCAGCGGATTGCGGATGATTTCCGCCAGCGCCGGTATCAGCTGGATAAAGAAATATCTGATAAAACCTCTCAGATATATAAAGATCAGACCGCCGTTTTGAATGCTGAACAGCAAAAGCAGACTGATATCGTCCGTCAGGCCGCAAAAGACAAAGCCACGTCAGAGGCGGACTGGCAGGGTGGTTTAAAGCAGGGCTGGAAAGATTTCGGCGATAGCAGCAGTAATGCGTTCGCAATGATGCGAAATACATCTGCGAATGCGCTTAACAGCACATCGTCTATGTTCACTGATTTTCTGACCACCGGACGGGCAAATTTTGCCGACTTTACGAAATCCATTCTCACCGATATCACAAAAATGATTGTCCAGATGAGTATTTTCAACGGACTGAAAAGCGGCCTGAGCGGGACATGGCTGGGTAATGCAATGGGGATGACTCCCAATGCGACCGGCGGCGTGTATACCTCCCCGGGACTGAGTGCATACAGCAACAGCATTGTCAGCTCTCCGACTGTGTTCCCGTTCGCCAAAGGCGGCGCACCCAATATCGGCCTGATGGGTGAGGCCGGATCTGAAGCGATTATGCCGCTGAAGCGCGGGCCGGACGGTAACCTCGGCGTACGGGCTTATGGCGGCGGGAATGCTGGTGGCGGTGCGGATATCTCTGTCAGCATAGGGGATATTCATTTTGAAAAATCTAACAGCGGCAATGGCTCATCAACTGATGCTGCAGGAATTAAACAACAACTTAAATCCGCAATTATCGACACAATTTCAGATCAGGCCCAGAGGCCGGGAACTCCGCTCTGGAATGCTATTTACGGGAGGAGGTAATGATAGAGATATTCACCTGGAGTCCGCGTCTGAATCCGCAGGGCGATATCTCCTTCAGATCCCGCAAGGCAAAGTTTGGTGACGGTTACGAACAGGTTTGCGGGGATGGCATCAATCCCCGCAGCCAGAAGTGGTCACTCAATTTTACCGGGGCTGAAAGTTATATCCTGCCAATCCGTGATTTTATTGACCGGCACGGCGGTATACGTGCTTTTCAGTGGAAACCGCCACTGGACGATATCGGATTGTATCGCTGTGATGATCCGAAACTCACCCCGCTCGGCGGTGACAATTATTCGCTCTCTCTCACTTTTACCCAGGCATTTAAACCATGATCACAAACGATTATCAGAAGCTGGAACCGGGTAATGCCGTCCGGCTTTTTGAGGTTGATGGTTCCGCGTTCGGCGCGCCGGATGTTTTGCGGTTCCATGCATACAATATTCCTCACACTGAGGCAGAGATTACGGCTGCCGGCGGTGACCCTGAAAAGCTCCCGGCAAGATCCATCTGGTGGCAGGGCGAAGAGTACCGTGCGTGGCCGGTGCAGATCGAGGGACTGGAAGCATCAGCAACCGGCTCCGGCGCACAGCCTAAGTTATCGGTGGCAAACCTCGATGGTTCAATCACTGCGCTGTGTCTGGCATACGATGACATGCTGAAAGCGAAAGTTACGATACACGATACGCTGGCGCACTATCTGGATGCGGCAAACTTTCCGGATGGCAACCCGGCGGCCGATCCGACACAGGAAAAAGTTTCGGTCTTTTATATCGATAGCAAATCATCGGAAACCAACGAAGTTATTGAGTTTGAATTAGCCAGCCCGATGGATTTGCAGGGGGTGCTGATCCCGACGCGGCAACTGCATTCAATGTGTACCTGGTGCATACGCGGCAAATACAAATCCGGTGACGGCTGTGATTACGCCGGACAAAACGGGTATTTCGACAAACACGGTAACCGGGTGGATGACCCAGCACAGGATCAGTGCAGCGGCATGCTGAATACCGGTTGCTTCCCGCGCTTCGGCAAAAATAATCCGATCCCGTTCGGTGGTTTCCCCGGAACATCATTACTGAGGAAATAGGGATGCGCAAAAACATTCAGGCAGCTATTTTTGCCCATGCAGAACGTGAATACCCCCGCGAGTGCTGCGGGGTGATCGCCCAAAAGTCCCAGGTGGTGAAATACTTTCCCTGCCGCAATATCGCGGCCACACCGGAAGAGCACTTCGTATTATCGCCGGAGGATTACGCTGCTGCTGAGGATTGGGGAACGGTGACCGGTATTGTTCACAGTCATCCGGATGCCACCACCCGGCCGTCAGAACTGGATAACGCACAGTGCGATACCCTCGGTGTGCCGTGGTATATCGTCAGCTGGCCGGAGGGGGATTTGCGGACTGTTCAGCCACGCGGTGAGCAGCCATTACTTGGGCGACCTTTTGTGCTCGGGTTTACAGATTGCTGGGGACTGGTCATGAGCTGGTTCCGGCAGGAACACGGCATTGATCTACCGGATTACCGGGTGGATTACCCTTGGTGGGAGCAGGGGGAGAACCGGTACACAGATAACTGGCAGGAGGCCGGATTTATTCAGGTCGATGATCCGCAACCGGGCGATATGATAGTGATGCAGGTGCAGGCTCCGGTCGCCAATCATGCCGGTATTTTGCTGGATGATAATATGCTCCTGCATCACTTATACGGACACCTGAGCCAGCGGGTGCCCTATGGCGGTTATTGGCGCGATCGCACAGTTATGGTACTGAGACATAAAATCTTCATGACATAAGTAACATGAGGATATAACATTATTTTTATTTACTGATAAGAATGGAAATATCATGAAAAATATTGGCTATATCCTTATGGGTGTCGGGTTGATAGCAATGATTTGTGCTATGAGTATGGATGTTTCAGTATCTACATATGCAGGAAGAGTTAACAATATAGGTTTAATGTCTGACAGACAAAATTATCTTATATTCAGTGGGTTTATATTTTTTGGTGGTGTAATTCTTGCAATATTCGGGAGTAAATCTGACACTGTTTCTGACGGCGGTAATGTGAAGTGTGAGTACTGTGCGGAGTTAATAAAACCGGATGCGGTTATCTGCAAGCACTGTGGTAAAGATGTTCAGCCGCGCCGTGATGATACAGGAGTTGATAAATATAGTACATTACCTGATCAGGTTGATGAGGCATTTTCATTCCGCAGATGGACTGCTGCGGAATTTATCATACGTGATGAATCTGGGCTGAGATTAAATAAAGATGCAGTGATACACTTTGTGCATGAAATGAAGCTATCAAAGCCGGAAGAAACTAATGATGGCCTGGTTAAATTCTACAAAAATGGTATAGATTCAATCAAAAGAGGCCTTCCTGAAAATGTGAGAGCTGAATTTGAAATTGATTTTGCCGCGAAGATGGATCATAAAAAAGAATAGTATGGCAAAGTCATTAATGTGATGCATTGATTTTAATAACAACCCTCTCCGGAGGGTTTTTTTATGGGGTAAATATGACTCAGGAAATAATGGCAAAAATAGAGTTGGGTGGTGTTTTGGGTAAAACATTTGGCAAAACACATCAGCGCCTGGTCAGCACAACCTCTGAAGCGGTCCGTGCATTATGCTGCACTATCTCCGGATTTGAGCAATTCCTGAATACCAGTAAATCACGCGGCTTAACTTACGCGGTATTTCGCGGGAAAAGGAATATCGGGGTGGATGACCTCGGTTTTCCGGTGACTGATGATGTTATCCGGATTGTGCCTGTGGTTATCGGCAGTAAAAGTGGCGGATTATTCCAGACTATTTTTGGTGCCGTGCTGGTGGCTGCTGCAGTGTTTATGGGGCCGGGTGGTATTGCTGCCGCTTTTGGTGCTGGCGGCATGGTTGGCTTTATGGCCACAACCGGCGCGGCGATGATGCTGGGCGGCATTATCCAGATGCTGTCCCCGCAGCCAAGCGGGATCGCCATGAAAGATCAGGGCGAAAATAAACCGTCCTATGCGTTCGGCGCGCCGACGAACACTGTTTCTCAGGGCTACCCGGTACCGATCGGTTACGGTAAGCGCCGTATCGGCGGAGCCGTTATCTCAGCCGGAATTTACGTCGAAGATCAGCAGTAATTATCTCTCCGTTATTCAGCAGGAATCTCACAATGACACAAATTACAGGCCGCAAAGGCGGCGGTGGCAGCCCGCGCACGCCCGTCGAACAGCCGGACGACTTACAGTCTGTTGCAAAAGCCAAATTGCTGATCGCCCTCGGTGAAGGGGAATTTGCCGGCGATCTGACCGGGAAGAATATCTTTCTGGACGGTACGCCGCTGCTGAATGCTGACGGATCCGAAAACTTTCCCGGCGTGGTATGGGAATACCGTCCCGGCACTCAGGCACAAACTTATATTCAGGGGATGCCGGCGGCGGAAAATGAAATTACGGTCGGCGCTATGGTGCAGAGCAGTACGCCGTGGGCACATGCATTCACCAATCCGCAGTTGTCTGCAATCCGTGTCCGCCTGAAATGGCCGTCCCTGTTCCGCCAGGAGGATAACGGGGATATGGTCGGCAACGAAGTGAAATACGCCATTGATTTACAGACTGACGGCGGCAGCTGGAGAACCGTTGTGGACGGTCGTGTGAAGGGCAAAACCACTTCCGGTTATGAGCGTACTCACCGTATTGATTTGCCACAGTCGGTCACATCCTGGACGCTGCGGGTGCGAAAAATCACGCCGGATACCAACAGCGCTAAAATAGGCGACACCATGGTGCTGCAGAGTTATACAGAGGTGATCGACGCCAAACTGACTTATCCGCATACCGCGCTGCTGTATATCGAGTTTGACTCAAAACAGTTTAACGGCTCGATCCCGCAGGTCACCTGTGAGCCGAAGATGCGGGTTATCCGTGTACCGTCAAACTATGACCCGGAGCGCCGGACGTATTCCGGTACCTGGGATGGTTCGTTTAAGTGGGCGTGGACCAATAACCCCGCCTGGATATTTTACGATATTGTGGTTTCCGATCGCTTCGGCCTCGGTGACCGCATCAAAATGCAGAATATCGATAAATGGGAGCTGTACCGCGTTGCGCAGTATTGTGATCAGCCGGTACCGGACGGTAAGGGCGGCAGCGGCACTGAGCCGCGCTATATCTGTGATGTGTATGTGCAGGATCGCAATGAAGCCTATACCGTGCTGCGTGACTTTGCCGCCATCTTCCGGGGCATGACCTACTGGGGCGGCAATCAGATTATCACCCTCGCGGATATGCCGCGCGACATTGATTACAGCTACACCAAAGCCAGCGTGCTGGACGGAAAGTTCACCTATTCCGGCAGCAGCAGTAAGGCCCGCTATTCCTCCGCACTGGTATCGTACTCGGATCCGCTGAACGGCTATGCCGATGCCATGGAGCCGGTGTTTGAAAATGAGCTGGTTCACCGGTTCGGCTTTAATCAGCTGGAGATGACGGCGATCGGCTGCACCCGCCAGTCAGAGGCCAACCGCAAAGGCCGCTGGGGTATTCTGACTAACAACAAAGACCGGATGGTGACATTCGGTGTGGGGCTGGACGGCAACATACCGCAGCCGGGCTACATTATTGCAGTGGCGGATGAAAACTTGTCCGGGAAAGTGACCGGCGGCCGCGTCAGTGCAGTGAATGGCCGGAGTATCACACTCGACCGCAAGCCGGATGCCGCGCCGGGCGATCGTCTGATGCTGAATCTGCCGTCCGGCAAATCACAGGCCCGCACTATCCAGATGGTCACGGACAAGGTGATTACTGTTACCACAGAATACAGCGAAACGCCGGAACCGGAATGTGTCTGGGTAACGGAATCAGATGAGCTGTACGCCCAGCAGTACCGGGTGGTGAGTGTGACTGAAAATGATGACGGCGCATTCACGATATCTGCGGCTATGCATGACCCGGACAAATACGACCGGATAGACACTGGGGCGGTACTTGATGAGCGTCCGATCAGTGTTATTCCGCCCGGCAACCAGTTCCCGCCGAAAGATATCACCATCAGCTCTTACTCTGTGGTGAATCAGGGGATCAGCATTGAAACCATGCAGGTTACCTGGTCACCCGCAGAGAACGCGATTGCTTATGAGGCGCAGTGGCGGCGTGATGACGGCAACTGGATCAATGTGCCGCGCAATGCTACCACTTCGTTTGACGTGCCCGGGGTGTATTCAGGTCGCTATCTGGTGCGGGTCAGGGCGATTAACGCGGCCGAAATTTCCAGCGGCTGGGGATATTCAGAGGAAACCTGGCTGACCGGTAAGGTTGGCGATCCGCCGATGCCGCTGAACTTCCGTGCGGCCACACTGGTATTCGGGATCAAACTGAACTGGGAGTTCGGGAGATTCACGGAAGATACCCTGAAAACCGAAATTCAGTACAGCAAAACCAATGACGAGCAGAACCTGCTGCTGGCCGATGTGCCGTACCCGTCCCGCTCTCACGAACTGGCCGGGCTGGCTGCCGGTACCGCGTTTTATTTCCGCGCCCGCCTGGTGGATAAAACCGGCAATCAGTCCCCCTGGACTGAGTTTGTGCGCGGTGTAGCCGAGTTCGACGCCTCGACCATTATTGATGAAGTCGCTGCCGGGCTGGGTGACTCACAAATCATCAAAGACCTGCAGTCGCAGGCGGATGATAACTTCGAGGCCATTATCAACAACGCCAACAACGCTTATGGTCAGTGGGGATACTGGCAGCGCGAAACCGGCGCGATGAAAGCGGAAATTATCGAAGTCCGTAACTACACGGTCACGGAAACCACGGCGCTGGCCGAGAAAATCGACGCGGTGAAGGTGACGGCAGACGACAGTTTCGCGATGGCGCAGAACTCCATCCGGGCGCAGTGGGATATGGCCGCCGGCGAAGCGTCAGTGGTTCACGATATGAAAGTCCGCATTCACTACAACGGTGAGGACTATTCCGCCGGCATGGTTATCGGGGCGGAGCTGAAAGGCGGCCAGGTGAGCACGCTTATCGGATTTAACGCGCAGAAGTTCGCATTTTATAACCCGTCCAGCAAATCCATGGATCTGTTTATGTACATGGAGGGCGGCCAGGTATTTATGCGTGAGGCGTTCATTAATCAGGCATGGCTAAACAGCGTGGTTGTTACTGACAAAATGCAGTCGGAGAATTACGCGCCGGGCAAATCCGGATTCCTGATTGATGCCAAAGGCGGGAATGCGGAGTTTAACAATGCAACGTTTCGCGGAACCCTCGATATCCGCAGTGCAGCATCGGGCGGGCGGATGGAGATTAATAACACCAGGATAGATGTGTTCGATGACAGCAATGTATTGCGGGTCAGGATCGGGAGGTTGTCTTGAGCCGGTACGGTATATATGTTTATCCTGATACAGGATCAAAGCCTTTTTATCTGGATGATGAACAGTGTCAGCCGCTGGCGAAACTGGGACAGTTTAAATTTTATTATCCCTATGCATCCGCAAATTTAAACAGAGTGGAGCCACCCGGCGTATGGGAATACATCCGGGACCGTAAAGCATGGCGGGCTGTGGTTCCCGGCATGTCTGACTATAATTGCTTTATTGTGGTGAAAAAGGGGGCTCACGCCGCCGGAACTCGCGGCCTGACCGGCGTTACTCAGTTGTGGACAGATAAATTATGGTTAGAGGCGCCCTATATATATCTGTATGCAGAATGCGGGGATTACTCTGCCTGGGGGGATGATCCCTACGGTAAGTTTTTTGTGTACGATGTGTATGGCACCCCAAAACCTAAGTCAGCTGCAGGCAAGTATGGCATTCAGCTCCGGGGTATGAATGGTGTCACAACACTGACAGACTTTTCCAAACTGGGCTACTGCGTGTGGGCCGGTACGGTTTACAGTGACGGCAAAAAAGGAAGCGGCGCTAAAATTCCCGGATACGACATCAGCAACGAAAGCCGCTATACAATCTATGTCAGACCAAAATCCCAGGCCTGCACAATGTTGAGATTCAGGAACTCAATCTGGACTGACGTTCCTGCTTATCTGAATGTACTGTTGTTCGATCACAATCCTGATTTATCCGTGTTGCCAAAATACGGGATTCAAATCTGTAACCAGAATGGAAAGACAACCTATACCAGCAAATATTGCCCGCTGATGGGAGGGCAGTTGTTATCAGCAATGTCCGGCTATTCTCAATACAAGAATCCTTATTTTAATCTTGGTAACTATGGCACGTTTGTGTCTTCTATTAAAAACAGCTATTACGACCTGGCAGCGCTTGGCCTGTATGTCAGCGGTAATTATTACGATGTCCGGTTTCTGACAACAGTGGACTCCGGCTGGATGGGGGATATGTGGACAAATAACGGTAATGTGCAGGGGATTTACAACACCCACTGCATCGACGGCGATTTATATTTATAACTGACGTATAGCTCAATCAAAATAACCGCCCCGGCGGTTTTTTTTCGTCTGAAATTTAAGGAACCCCCATGATTTACACAGACGGCACTATAGCCATTAAAGCCGGTTCACCGATCGTAACCGGTACCGGCACACAGTGGAAAAAGAACATTCACGGTGTGGCACCCGGCCAGCTTATCAGCATCGAGAACGGCACGGCACCTGTCAGCATGATGATCCGCGCGGTAAACAGTGACACCGAACTGGTATTGTCATTCAATGCCCCGGTAACGCTCAGCGGCGCGAAATATTCAATTGCCACCACGGTACCGGACACCATTTCAGATGCGGCCCGCACCATGTCAGCCAATCAGGGCTATATCGTTTATTTTCTCCAGTCAATGCAGCAGTGGATGACAGACACCGGTAAGGTGGAAATTGAGCTGCCTAACGGCCAGAAAGTGACGCTGGATAGCATTAAGGTGCTGAATGAAGCAATCAGCCCCGCAGTTTCACTGGCCAGTATGGTAAGTTCTTTGGCCGCTGATGTCGAAGGTGTGAACTGGAAGGGACCACACTCGATGCGCGGAACCGTATCTGCAATATCAGATACCTCCAATGTTGTGCTTGATACGGGTGAAGGACGGACACAGATAGCAGTAAATGGTGGGGGCGGCGGGTGGCGATATTTTGGTTTGCCTGCTGTCGGAGGTACTTTTTCCACCCAGCAGTGGGTACGCGGGATTGCAGGTATAGGTACAACATCAGCGGATCCGATTGTATGGTTGGCTGATGTTAACGGTTATTCGCAGGGTACAGGAATTTTTGGTTATAACCAGAATTACACATCAAATATACCATCATCAGTAGCCGGATTCGGTAGTGTTATCAGGGGACGCTATTCTAATAATACAATTCATCACCTGTTTATTCCGAACTATGGCGGTGGTAGCATGCTTGCGATCAGGCGGAATGCCGGAGGGGTTATTGATGATGTCGTTGCCCTGACATCCAATATGTATATCGTAGACGGTAGCGGATATTATAAAAAATCGTCGCCAATCGTTCAGATTTACCCTGATGGCCATTACGACACCAACGACGAATCAGAAGGCGCTGAAGTCAGCCGTATCGGCACCGGCCAGTATCACATTACCGGCATCCTTGGTTATAACTCAGATGGCGCCTGGGGCGTAAACGGCGGTATCTCAGTGCCGAAAGACAATAACGGCCTTGAGCTGGTTTATGTCGATGACCGTGTACAGGAAGACGGCAGTCTGATTATTGAAACCTGTCACCGTCAGCATGCGCATTTACCGGAACGTTTCCAGAACTGGCGGCTGAAAGAGATCACCCCGGGAGGTGAGCGTATCTTCTATCAGGACGGTGAACCGTGTGACCTGCCGGAATCCACCCGCCTCGATGTTCGTGTCGAGATGCCACAGGGCTCTGTATGGAAGGTGAAGCAGCGTGAACTGGCTGAACAGATGGAATGTGAGCGGGATGAGTGTGAGATACAAAGAGTAGAATTAGAGTAATCATGCCGGTAGTTTAATGAAATTACTTTTTGTAAGCTTGGGGCACATGATCTTCAATATCTCTGATTGTTATTTTATGCCAGAGTAAAATCTACGTAGATATCATTGGTTGTAAACCATGTGCCTTATATGTTAATAAATTGAGCTGTATGTATTCACAGTTTCCTTCTTTGTGGAAATTTTGTATAAATATGCATCATTAATTTTTTAACAAAGAGGGGTTATGGGAACAATATATTCTGATAATAATAAAAAGAAATTTAAATTTGGACTAGGTTGGCAAATTTTAATAGCATTAATCTTAGGAGTTGTAATAGGGGCAATATTACATGATAATGATAATAAGGATTGGTTGATAGTTAACTTTCTTGCGCCAGCAGGGAAGATATTTATTCAATTAATTAAAATGATTGTTGTGCCAATTGTTATTTCTACATTAGTAGTCGGCATTGCTGGAGTTGGCAGCACTAAACAACTAGGTAAACTTGGTTTTAAAACAATATTATATTTTGAATTTATTACGACTATAGCTATAATAGTTGGGATTACATTGGCGAATGTATTCCAGCCTGGAGTGGGGATAGATATGTCATCTCTCAGTCAGGTTGATATATCTCAATATGAAAAAACAACACAACAAGTTGAAAGTCATTCACATGGTATAATGGGTACAATATTATCATTGGTGCCAGAGAATATTTTTGCTGCTATGTCTGGTGGACAGATGCTGCCAGTTATATTTTTTGCGGTTATTTTTGGTTTAGGTTTATCTTCTTTACCAAGAGAAAAGAAAGAACCATTATTAACAGTATTACAAACATTTTCTGAAGCAATGTTCAGAGTCACTCATATGATTATGATGTACGCACCTATTGGTGTTTTTGCATTAATCTCTGTAACAGTGGCTAATTTTGGTTTTAGTTCCTTAATTCCTTTGATTAAATTAGTTATCTTAGTGCATGCGGCTATTATAATATTTGCTGTTGTTATTCTTGGTGGTGTGGCCAAATATTGTGGAATTAATATATTTACTTTAATGAGAATTCTGAAGGATGAGCTTATATTAGCATATTCAACAGCAAGTTCTGAGACAGTTTTGCCTCGTATTATGGATAAAATGGAGCAATATGGTGCATCAAAATCAATAACAAGTTTTGTTATTCCCATAGGATATTCATTTAATCTGGATGGATCAACGCTATATCAGAGTATTGCTGCTATATTTATAGCTCAATTATATGGTATTGATCTATCCATATGGCAGGAAATCACACTTGTTCTTACGCTAATGATAACTTCAAAAGGTATTGCTGGTGTTCCTGGTGTTTCTTTCGTTGTTTTACTGGCTACATTAGGTAGTGTTGGTATTCCCTTGGAGGGGTTAGCGTTTATAGCAGGGATTGACCGAATATTGGATATGGCAAGAACTGCATTGAACGTTGTTGGTAATGCATTAGCTGCATTAGTTATTGCAAAATGGGAACATCAATTCGACGCTAAAAAAGCTAAGGAATATGAATCGAATTTATGATCGGAAAATAAATATATAGAAATAAAAAGACCGCGCTGATGAATATCCGGCGCGGTTGTTAAATTTTAGTTCTGAGTTAAACCAGTAAATCCCATAAATGCTAAGGACATTAATCCTGCGGTAACTAATGATATCGCAGTTCCTTTAAAGGGTTTTGGGATATCAGCAGTAGCTAGACGTTCGCGCATAGCGGCAAATAAAATAATGACCAAGGTAAATCCTACAGCTGCACTGAAACCAAAAAATGCTGATTGAAGCATAGTATAATTTTTGTTTGCAGCCAAAAGTGGAACAGCCAATACAGCACAGTTTGTCGTTATTAAGGGAAGGAAAATACCTAACACTCTGTACAGATGAGGGCTGGTTTTTCGCATTATCATTTCAGCTAACTGAACAACAACTGCACTGATTAGTATATAAGATAATATCCTAAGATATGTTAAATCAAGAGGGATTAATATAAGGTTGTTGATTGCCCATGCACCTACTGATACCAAAGTAATGACAAATGCTGTAGCAAACCCCATCCCTATAGCGGTATCAATTTTTTTTGAGGTGCCCATAAAGGGGCATAATCCTAAAAATTGAGCAAGAATAAAGTTGTTAACGAATACCGCACCTATAAACATATAAACATATAAACATAATCAGACATAGCATTACCATCGCAAAAAATTTATTTAATTATACTATCACCCACTTGCAGACCTGACAAAAAAGCCGCGCCGGTGGATGTACGGTACGACTTATTGAAAAAATATTTTTAATTCAATGTATTAATAGATGTTCACTATCTGAATTACTGAAATAATCCGAAAGCAACTCTATGACTGAGACATTAAATGTACGCGAAATTAAAAAAAAGATATCAACTGATATCGGTGTTATTCCTGATTCATATCGCAATATATTCTCGACAGTAGTGCCAACTTTTTGGGCTAGTTGCTCTTCCGTCATATCAAGTGTAGCTCTCATCTCTTTGATCTTATTACCTACAGAAGCATTTAGCTTGAAACCTTTCAATTTCACAATAAAAGTCACCTAGTAAATAATTGCCAACTGAATTAATTTTTACATGAAATTGCAACCAAATGTCAAAAAATATTTCAAATTACTTATCAAAATATTCCACATCATCAGAAGCGTCAGCCATTTCCGGCATCCAGCCGTCATCCTCCCAGATTTCCTGCATAATCGTCTCCAGATCTTCCTTTTTGTCTCCTTTCTTTAATCCTTCTACAGAAAAAGCAGTACTTGATCCCCAGGCGATCTGGATATCAGCCTACTGATATTTTTGAGGAATACGATTTTCAATTTCACCACGTAGAGCGTCGAAAATACTAGCTGGCAAAGTGTCTTTGAGTTTTCTGTCAAAAAGTACATTGATACGAAGTATAAATCATCCTATTATTACTGTGTATTTATACAGTGTTTTGGGTTATGAAATGAAACTTGTCAAGATCAACGATGATGCAATTCTGACATTGCCTTTGTTCCTGGAGCATGTCTCTGCTGGTTTTCCGTCGCCGGCGGCGGACTATATCGAGGACCGCATAAACCTGAATAGCGAACTGATCCGGCATCCGGAAAGTACCTATCTGCTACGGGTTGAAGGCAGTTCGATGATTGATGCTAATATCTTTGACGGCGATGTGGTTATCGTGGACAGCGCGGTAACTGCGGCTGAAGGTGATATTGTGATTGCCAGTTTTGATGGTGAGTTTACTGTCAAAAAACTACAGCTGTCTCCGACGCCCATGTTGATCCCGATGAATCCGGATTATCAGCCTATCGCAATCAGCAGTGAGCAGGATTTGCAGATCTTCGGTGTGGTCACCTACATCATCCACCGGGCGCGGTAATGTTTGCGCTGGTGGATGTAAACAGCTTTTACGCCAGCTGTGAAAGAGTATTTCGGCCAGACCTGACAGGAAGGCCGGTCATCGTCCTGAGCAATAATGATGGCTGCGTGATTGCCAGGTCAGCGGAGGCAAAAGCCCTCGGTATCAAAATGGGGGCGCTGTATTATGAATGCCGTGCCTTTTGTCACAAAAATAATGTGGCAGTATTCAGTTCAAATTATGCGTTGTACGGCGATATGAGCAGCCGTGTGATGGCATTGCTCTCATCCTTCGCAACCGCCACAGAAATCTATTCTATCGATGAAGCCTTTCTCGATTTTACCGGTATGAACAGGACATTCAGCCTGGAAGATTACGGTCGTGAGATACAGGCTGCTATTCTGCAGAAAACACACCTCCCAGTCGGCGTTGGTATTGCACCGACAAAGACACTCGCAAAAATCGCCAACCACGCAGCAAAAACATGGAAAAAAACCGGCGGAGTGGTAGACCTTTCGGATCCGCTGCGCCAGCGTAAATTGCTGGCTTTGATACCGGTCAGTGAGGTATGGGGAATCGGCCGGCGCATATCGGCCAGGCTGAACACGATGGGGATCCGCACAGCATTAGATTTGGCGAACGCCGCACCTGCGACTATCCGTAAAACATTCGGTGTTGTCACTGAGCGCACGCTGCGGGAACTGAACGGGGAACCCTGTATCGAGCTGGAAGAAGTCAGAAAGGCGAAACAGCAGATCCTCTGCTCCCGGTCATTCGGTATCAAAGTGACAGATATTGTCACCATGAAAAAGGCCGTGTGTGAATATGCCGAACGGTCAGCGGAAAAACTCCGGGAAAAAAAACAACGCTGCCGGATGATCGGGCTGTTTGTGCAGACCAGCAGACATGCCAACGGGCCGGACTATGCGAACAGTGCAAACATTTCACTCGAGTATCCCAGCTGTGACACGCGGGACATCATTAATGCCGCCATGAGAGCACTCGATAGCATTTGGTGTGATGGGTACCGGTATTATAAGGCTGGCATCATCCTGTCTGACTTCACGGATTCAGCTGTTACCCAGTTCGATATGTTCGCCACCCGGCAGCCATTCAAAAACAGCGATGAACTGATGAAGACCATCGACACGATCAATAACAGCGGTATGGGACGCGTGTGGTTTGCCGGTAAAGGCAGCGACAGCGGGTACAGGATGAAGCGTGAAATGCTGTCACCGGCATACACGACAAACTTCAGTCAGTTGCCGGTGGTGAAGGGGTGAAACAGCAGTGGTATTTAGTCGCCCGTTTTACCCCTGAGTTACCCCCAGATTACCCCTCATTAAATTACAGGCACAAAAAAACCAACCCTAACAGGTTGGTTTTCTTATAAAAAGACTGGTCGGCATGACAGGATTTGAACCTGCGACCCCCGACACCCCATGACGGTGCGCTACCAGGCTGCGCTACATGCCGAATACTACCTATACTACTGTTTTCTTTGATTAAAGCAAGACAGCACTGTGCCGGTTGCGTTTTTTTTGTCCGGGGATCAGTGAGTGTCGATAAAGCGTTTTTGTTCAGTCAGCACCTGAAGTAATTCAGCCATATCCGGTTTGGCATTGCGGATCTTCTCGTCATTTTCATCAAAGCGCTGATATTTACCCTGTGTTGTCAGCAGTGAGGCAGAGTCTGGTTTGATAATCACCAGATTGCTGTTATCGCCGGTAAATATCCGTGGTTTACGCCGTGTGGCACTGAATAAATCATCACCCTGAGTGTATTCCCCCGGCGGATTGCTGACGTGCAGCAGGCGCTGCATCAGGGTTGCCATAATATCCGGATGTGCGGTCAGTTTGCTGATAGTCTGCGCGGGGGTATCCGGCCAGTGAATAATCAGCGGAACACGCAGCTGGTCACGGTTGAATTTGCCATCGGTGACCCAGTTGTCCTGCAGTTTTGCCATGCTGTCACCGGTACCGGCGGTGATGACGATAACGGTTTTATCCCACTCGCCGCGTACACGGATATCCTGAATCAGTGTGCCCAGCGTGTTATCAATATTTGTCATATCCGGGGCGGAATGACCATCCGGTAACGGGGTGCTGAGGTTAATCAGCGCAAACCACGGCTGATCTTTACGGGTCTGTTTCAGCCAGAGTGACCAGCGTTCTGCCACATCCGCAGAGGCGGTGGCTGTTCCGCGGTTGTCCTGCCCGTCACGCAGCGGCGGCAGGCTGTAATCCGCCAGCAGGGCATAGCGGAAGAGCGGGGAGGCAAAGTTTTCCGTTGAGAAGAATCCGGTCTGATAATTCTGAGCACTCAGTGCGGTCATCAGGGCAGACGGAACGCGTCCGTTGAGGATGCCGTCATAATAAGTGCCGGAGATACCGTAATAGAGCCCGAACTGCGCCCGTTCCGGATTGATTTCACTGCTGTAGTGCTGTGTGAATTGTGTACTTTCCTGTGCAAACCGGTTCAGGTTCGGCATAGTCTTATCAATATCTTCCCGGCTCAGCGAGGTGAGGGTGATAAGCAGTAAATTATAGCCGCTGCCATTGTCTGCATAAGTCAGTTTATTGATCGGGTATTCAACGCCCTGGGCGGTCGGGTCGCCGTGCAGAAGGAGTTGCTGCTCATAACTGGTGCTGTCGAGCAGGCCGTGGCGCTCCAGGAATTTGCGGGCGGTCATCGGGTAAGATACCGGCAGATTATAGCGCTGCATGGTGACCGGACGGTAGAAATTGGCATCCGCCCAGATATACATAATATGAGAGGTAATAAAGGCGGTGATAAATACCACCGCAATGGGTTTACCGAATTTTTGCCGGTTCAGGCTGCGCAGTTTCTGCCAGCTCCAGGTGCCGAACAGCATCTCGACCAGGAAAATAACCGGGATCGCAATAAAGACAAACTGCCAGCGCCGCGCCATTTCCCCTTGTTCCGGGTTCACGACCAGATCCCACACCACCGGGTTTAAATGCAGGCGGAACTGTTCATAGATGCCGATATCAAACAGCAGCAGTGTCAGCCCCGCTGTACCCAGGGCGGCCGATAAAAAGCGCAGCAGCCGTTGCGACATCACCACAAAGGTGAGCGGGAACACGATCAGCAGATAGAGAGCAAACGCCAGGAAACTGAAATGTCCCAGCCAGCTGGTGATGGCGTAAATACGGCCAATCAGTGTATCCGGCCAGTCAGAAATAAACAGGTAACGGCTGCTGAGCGCGAGACTCAGCAGAATATTAAACAGGGTGAACCAGTGCCCCCAGCTTATCATCTGAGAGACTTTGTCACCGTATTTCGGAC
Organism: Pyrrhopyge papius papius; assembly: GCA_018239585.1. Lineage (NCBI taxonomy): Eukaryota > Metazoa > Arthropoda > Insecta > Lepidoptera > Hesperiidae > Pyrrhopyge > Pyrrhopyge papius. The sequence continues at coordinate 14,254 of DVQE01000037.1, read as the reverse complement.
GATACGTTACCATAGAATTTCGTCGTCAGCCGGTATGCGGTCAGTGCGCTTTATCTTCACTGACGGAAGATTGCAGGGCACGGGCGAAGGATTCAGCAATATGAGCGCGTTGTGACGGCGCAACACTGGTATTGATGAGATTGGTCACCATATTTCCTAACACCATAAGAGACAGGTCAGTCGGTGTCCGGTTTTTTTCCAGTACACTGACCAGCTCAGCCAGTAATTTTTCAACGTGTTCATCACTGTAGCGGGATGATTGCGGCATAAACGTAGATATCCTGATTGTACAAAGCTCTATATCATAACTGATGAGCGTTCGTATTTCTGCTTTTTGCGGAAAATTATTTCAATTATGGATCCGGTTACGCAGGGAATACGTCATTTTCAGTATGCACGCCGCGGATTATCCTGTCTTGTCACATTCTCCTGTCATTGTGACTTGCGCACAGATTGCAACGGTGTTTGAATACGCGCAAACGAGGCCGAAGGAGTAAAAGATGAGTCTGGATATCATTCAGATTGCGTTACATCAGCTGATTAAACGCGACGAACAGACACTGGAAGTGGTGCTGCGGGACACACCACTGGAAAAGACCGCCATTGTTGAGGAAATGATGGCTGAACTGCACCGGGTCTACAGTGCGAAAAGCAAAGCGTACGGTGTGTTTAATGAAGAGAGTGAGCTGTCTGCCGCACTACGCCTGCAGCGGCAGGGCGAGGAAGAATTTCACGCCTTTACCCGTGCGGCAACCGTCCGCCTGAAGGATGAGCTGGCAAAATACCCGTTTGCCCAGGGCGGTGTGGTGTTGTTTGCCCATTACCGTTATCTGGCGGTGGAATATCTGCTGGTCGCGGTACTCGACAACTGCCAGAGCATGCTGGTCAATGAGAGCCTGGAACTTAACAGCACCCATTATCTGGATATTCCGCATGCGGATATTATCGCCCGTATTGACCTGACCGAATGGGAAACCAATCCGGAATCCAGCCGTTACCTGACGTTCCTCAAAGGCCGGGTCGGGCGCAAAGTGTCCGATTTCTTTATGGATTTCCTCGGTGCCGCAGAAGGCTTTAATGCCAAAATCCAGAACAAAGGCCTGCTACAGGCGCTGGATGATTACTGTGAGGAAGCACAGGCGGACAAACAGGAGCGTCACTCTTACCGTAAACAGGTATTTGATTACTGCACGGAGCAGTTACAGAGCGGTGAAGAGATTCAGCTGACAGAGCTGTCTGCGGAACTGCCACCGCTGGGTGAGCAGAGCTTTGCGCAGTTTACTCAGGAAAAAGAGTACGGGCTGGAGGATTCTTTCCCGGCCGATCGCAGCACATTGCGCCAGCTGACAAAATTTGCCGGCAGCGGCGGCGGGCTGACCATTAATTTTGATGCGATGTTACTGGGTGAGCGGATTTTCTGGGATGCGGCCACGGATACCCTGACGATTAAAGGGACACCGCCGAACCTGCGGGATCAGTTACAGCGCCGTGGTAATAAAGGATAGTGAGAGCAGAAATAAATAACGCCGCAAAAGCGGCGTTATTTACTCGGCGTCCCGATTAAAGCTCGATAGGTGGCGTAATTAAGCGCGCAGGAAATCGATGTGTGTCAGTTTTGGCTTGAACGGATGACGCTGTACAGCCTGTACTTTCACTTTGGTTTCTTTACCATCGATAACCAGGTTCAGAACTTCGTAAAATTCTGGTTTAGCTTCCTGGTTGATCAGGACGTCGTGGTCCAGTTCGATGGAAACAGGTTCCTGGTTGCCACCATAAACGATAGCAGGGAACTTGTTTGCGCGGCGCAGGCGGCGGCTCGCACCCTTACCCTGCTCTTTACGTAATTCAGCATTGATAGTTAACATAGCTTTTCTCTTTAACAAGAGTAAAAAAAATCTTTGCTACAGGCGACCCAGCAGCAAAGTCGGTATTTGGCTTCAGCAGGGTTACCCGTGATGAAGCGGCGTGCATTTTACCGAAAATGCGGACAAACGGCAAACGAAACCCGGCATAAAACCCAAAAAGCAGCACGCCGGGTCAGGCCAGACTGTCGGATTTGCGGAATCGCCCCTGATAATCAAAGATTTTTTCGCGGATTTGCCAGTAGTTCTCTTTTTTGCGTGAGACAACAAAATCCGGGTAACGCAGCAGCACCTGCTGACGGATAACCGATTCCGCATCCTGCCACTGAAACGGCACGCCGGGGGCGCGCAAATGTTGTGCCAGAAACTGTTTTTCAAAGACAAAACGCTGTGCCGGGGTGGTCAGGCGGAAACGCTCACTGACGGTGGTGCCGTCTTCATCGTAATAATTGATGGTCAGCCATTCACCGCGATTATCCTGCCCGGCAGAAAGTGCCATACCGCCACAGCGCAGCACCAGCGCATCTTTCAGGCGCAGCGCGGCTTTCAGCATATCATCCGGGTCACTGAGGACTTCATCACAGTGGCTGCAGCGCCGGGCGGCAATATCATTTTCCCCGTTACAGGACGGGCAGAGTTTAAAACGGAAACGGAAATTACACTGATGACGGGCGGATTCATCATCCGCATCAATAATTCCCTGACAGCGGCGGCCGTAGTGTTCGATGATATGTCCGTCGTCGGTACATAATCCCCAGAACAGGTTGGCAAAACCGCATAACGGGCAGAACACCTGTACCGGCTGGCTTTTGCTGTTCGGTTTATGATTGCCGACTTCCGGCATATAGAGGTCATGCGGGTTTCCGGCGTAATCGAGGATCAGACACTCCGTTTTCCCGGGAGACAGACGCAGGCCGCGCCCTGCAATTTGCTGGTAGAGGCTGACAGACTCTGTCGGGCGCAGAATGGCAATCACATCCACATGCGGGGCATCAAACCCGGTGGTGAGCACGGAAACGTTGACCAGATAATGCAGCTCCCGCGCTTTGAAATTCCGGATTATCGTTTCCCGCTCTGCTGACGGGGTATCCGCACTGACCAGCGCCGCTTCACCCGGTGGCAGCAGTGACACAATTTCCGCCGCGTGCTCCACGGTGGCGGCAAATATCATGCAACCCTGACGGGGCGCGGCATACTCAATGATCTGGCGGACAATACGCGGTGTGATCCGCTTTTGTTTTTTCACTTCCCGTGCCAGTACCTGCGAGTCAAACATCCCGGCGGCGCTGACCGGCACCTGTGAAAAATCATATTGCAGTACCGGCATATCCAGCCGCTGCGGCGGCACCAGATACTGATGGCTGACCATATAACGCAGCGGCAGTTCATAGATACAATCGCGGAAGAAGGATTCATGATCGCCGCGGATCATGCCATGATAGTGATACTGATAGATCCAGCCGCTGCCCAGCCGGTACGGTGTGGCGGTCAGGCCGAGAATGCGCAGGGCCGGGTTATTTTTCTGCAGATGCTGTATCACCTGCTGATACTGGCTGTCTTCGCTGAGGCTGATCCGGTGGCACTCATCAATAATCAGCAGGGAAAATTTGCCGTCAAAATCGGCGGTATTACGGGCGACAGACTGCACACTGCCGAAAATGACTTTTTGCGAGGACTCTTTTTGTGATAATCCGGCTGAATAGATACCGGCTTCCAGGCCGTAAGCCTGATATTTACTGTGATTCTGCTCCACCAGCTCTTTGACATGTGCCAGCACCAGTACGCGACCGTGTGCCAGTCGTGCCAGTTCGGCGATCACCAGGCTTTTTCCCGCCCCGGTGGGCAGAACAATCACCGCAGGCGAGGTATGTTTGCGGAAATAGAGCAGGGTGGCATCAACAGCCTCCTGCTGATAAGGTCGCAGGGTAAACGTCACAGAAACTCCGGCGGAACAGACAAAATCAGGGTGTCAGCATATCACACTTTAGGCGCGACAATTGACTGCATGACGGCGGATAAACAGCGGAAGCGCCGTCAGAAAGGCGCTGTGATGTTGATAGTTTGTTGTTATAATGATTACCGTGGTTATTATCGAACCAAATTCTTTCATTTTATCTGCTTATCAGCCGGCAGGATGCTGCAGGCGCGTCAGGTTTAAGAGACATTCATGCGATTAGATAAATTTCTTGCCCATCAGATGGGCATCAGCCGGAACCTTGTGGCGAGAGAGCTGCGTGCGGGGAGGGTGACTGTGGATGGTGATGTCGTGAAAAACGGCGCACTGAAGGTCAGCGCGGAGAACGAAGTGGCCTATGACGGTAATGTGATGACACATGTGACCGGGCCGCGCTATTTTATGCTGAATAAACCGCAGGGCTATGTCTGCTCAACGGATGACCCGGTTAACCCGACGATTCTTTATTTTATCGATGAACCGGTTGCCCATAAACTGCATGCCGCCGGACGGCTGGATATTGATACTACCGGGCTTGTGCTGATGACTGATGACGGGCAGTGGTCGCACCGTATCACCTCACCGAAACATCATTGCGAGAAAACCTACCGTGTCACTCTGGCTGAGCCGGTGGCGGATACGACCACCGTGCTGTTTGAGCAGGGTGTGATGCTTAACGGCGAACAGCACCCGACCAAACCGGCAACACTTGAGATTATTACTCCGCAGGATGTGCGGCTGACGATTTCCGAAGGGCGCTATCATCAGGTCAAACGTATGTTTGCCGCAGCCGGTAACCACGTGGATGCGCTGCACCGTGAGCGTATCGGCGGCATTGTGCTGGATGACAGCCTGGAACCGGGGGAATACCGCCCGCTGACTGATGAGGAAATTCAGTCGGTTCTCTGAATACCTTTTTTACTGAATCCAATACGGAGTAACAGGCGTGCAAGTGCAACGTTCGGCCTATTTCGGCCTGATTTTTATCCTGGGGCTGTTATCGATGCTGATGCCGCTGGCTATCGATATGTATCTGCCAAGCATGCCGACCATCGCCCGTGACTTTGGTGTCACTGAAGGCGATGTCCAGATGACACTCAACAGTTATCTGATCGGTTTTGCTGCCGGGCAACTGGTGTACGGTCCGATGGCCGATGCCCTCGGCCGCAAACCGGTGATCCTCGGGGGAACGCTGATTTTCGCGCTGGCTTCCGCCGGGTGTGCAATGTCGCAGGATATCGGTACCTTTATCGGGATGCGCGGGCTGCACGGCTTTGCAGCGGCAGCGGCGAGTGTGGTGATCAACGCCCTGATGCGCGATATGTTCACTAAAGATGAATTTTCCCGCAGTATGTCGTTTGTGGTGCTGGTGATGACCGTGGCACCGCTGCTGGCACCGATCATGGGCGGCATGATGATGCTGTGGTTCAGCTGGCATGCGATTTTCTGGACTATCATGATTGCCGCGCTGATCGCCGCGCTGCTGGTGCTGTTCTTTATCCGCGAAACCCTGCCGAAAGCGCGGCGTCAGCCGTTCCGGCTGCGGATCATGCTTGGTCAGTTTGTCACACTCTTCCGTCAGAAGCGGGTGCTGTGTTATATGGTGGCATCCGGTTTTTCCTTTGCCGGGATGTTCTCGTTTTTATCCGCCGGGTCATTTGTTTACATTCAGCTTTACGGACTGACAGAGCTGGAATTCGGTTACTGCTTCGCGCTGAATATTGTTTTTCTCTTTATTATGACCACCATTAACAGCCGTTATGTCCGCCGCTTCGGGGCACTGAATATGCTGCGCACCGGGCTGGTGGTGCAATTGCTGGCGGGATGCTGGCTGGTACTGGCGGCATCCGCCGATCTCGGCTTTGTGGCGGTGATGATAGGTGTGGCCTGCTATGTGGGAAATATCGCTATGATCACATCGAATGCCATGGCGGTGATTCTGGATGATTATCCGCATATGGCCGGAACGGCATCATCACTGGCCGGGGTGCTGCGGTTTGGTATTGGTGCCGGTGTCGGTGCGGTGGTGGCTTCGTTTAATATGACAACCGTCTGGCCGATGATTGGTGCAATGGCGCTTTGTATTCTGGTTGCTGCCTCACTGGTGCTGTACGCACGGCGTTTCGCCTGATTTCCTTTCTCTGCTGCCGGTCCGGATGTTTCCGGGCCGGTCATTTCGGCAATATCAGTAATAGTCGAATGATTATCCCGGATAACGATCCCGTCATCGTCTGGTTGATCTGAATCATGAAAAGTTACATTGATGTAAATTTTATTTCATGACAGAAAGTAATGCATAATACTGTACGTGTTCCTCTTAATTGTATAATCAGCTGATATTTCATCGTATTTAAGGGTAAGTCAGTTGTTGCAATACGGAATTATATCCTTATTCAGTCAATTTCAGCTATATGATATAAAATAAACCAGTTGAGAATCTTAACAAAACAGTATACAAATAGAGGCAATTGGATTGATGATGTTAACATCCGGCGAAAAAACACATTGTGTTTTATTACCGGATCGGGAGTAAATCACCGGTGTTTTATCATCCGTGAACACAGAATGTTCGTTAATTCCGAGGGATTGGGTCGGAAATTTTATTTCAGATGATTCACCGGCACAGTATGACAGGATAATAGTGTGAATAGTAATGCGCTTTCAGTAGTTTCCCGCCTGCCACAGCATTACCGGCTTGCCGGTCATGATAACGGCCGCCGGTTAGAGGCGTTACCGGAATCGTTGCAGAGCAGGGAAGACAGCCTGACCGGTTTGAAATTACTGAGTCACGGCCACCACTCAACATATGATGCATTGTGCGCCATCCGGTCGCACCTGGAAGGGTTGCAGATTGACAGCCTGATCCTGACCTGGGAAGGGGAGCCGTGCCTGTTTTTACACAGTGATGATGAAAGTACCGCACTGTGTGCCCTGAAAATGGCCGGGGCGGCCATTGCAGAGAATATTTCTGCCCGTTACCCGTTCTGATGTGCTGCTTAACCGGTTTGCATAACGGGCGCTGAGAAAATTCAGAGATAAAAAAAGCTTCCTGAAAGGGAAGCTTTTTCTTTTTAAATAATACACTGCAAGGGAGTGAATGTATTATTTAATTAAACGGCGTCCGTCGTAATAACGGTTGTTCCAGTATTTATCCGTCATGTTTGAGACGATAACACCGTTTGATGTGGATGCGTGGACAAATTTGTCATTACCGACATAGATACCGACATGGCGCTGACGTTTTCCGGTTTTAAATAACACCAGGTCGCCGGCCTGTAATTTAGCGCGTTTTACGCTGGTGCCGACAGTCTGCTGTTCTGCGGTTGAACGCGGCAGTTCCATACCGAACTGGTCGAGGAAAGTCTGACGGACAAACGCGGAGCAATCAATACCCGTGCGGGTAGTGCCGCCGAGACGGTAAGCAACGCCTTTCCAGCTGGCATACTGAGACATCAGTCTGGATTTTACATCGGCATTATTGACTAACTGTTCGAATTCATCCTGAGACGCTTGCAAGATAAAACCGTTTGTACGGGTTTCAGATTGAACTTGACGGGCTGAATTTGGAGATGTGCTGCATGCTGACAATGTCGCCGCGATAATCAATGCCGGAACAATCCGGGTGATATATCTCAGAATAGGTTGAGATGTGACCATGTGTGAGTTTTCCCTTGCAGTCCTTATGTGACAAGCGTCACTTTAAAAAAAACAAAACATATCAACACTAATTAAATCTGCGTATATACACAATATGTTTATTCTGAAAACGTGCGGAACAACACGTTTAATATCCATGAACAATTACTGAGGAAAGGTTAATCCGCCACCCGTAAAGGCCTTATTATCGGTGAAATTAATCAATTCCTAATAATCGGACGGATTGATACTACATAAAGGTGTAGGAAATGGCGAGGGAAAAAGCCGGTTATTTACAAAACCTTAAATACACCGGCAAAACCATCAGAATGTGATGTCAAATATGTTTCACTAATGTGAATTTTTCTTTGTCATATCGGCCGGACGGGGCATACGGCGTACCAGAAAATTGACACACCAATCACTCAGCGGTGTCAGTAAAATCCAGGGGACTGTAATGAGTGCCAGTGACAGTGAACCGGCCATGATATCGCTGAACCAATGTGCACCAGCCATTATCCTGGGTAAGGAAAAGATAATGATCAGTAAAACCGCCGCCGCAAAATAACGCAATCCGGCATAACGCCAGACAAAAGCGGCAAAAATGATCAGCATCAGTCCGTGGTCGCCCGGAAAGCTGCTTTTTGAGGCATCTTTTGTAAAGATCCCGGTAATCTCGCTGACACGGTGAACAGAATCCAGTGCCAGTGTCGGGCTGAGACGGTTAAAAGGAATTGCCTGTCCGGCCTGATTAATCAGTACCGCACTTATTACCATGACAACACCCGCCATTACCAGACGGCGTTTCCCGGCACGGTCCTGCCTGCGGAAAGCCGCGTAATAAACCAGTCCCATCAGAAGAAGTGCAGCGGTATCAAACGCCCGATTATTGATGACGGCAATAAAGACAGCCAGTGAATGCTGATCGGCGAGCGGATCATTGAAAAAATGGAAGATGGCGTGATCAGGCTCTGCCCACAAACCGTGGTCAACCGGAAGGTACCAGGAAAGGAACAGCAGGGTACCGGCGAGACTGATAAAAAGCGGATATAGAATACGTTGCACGATGGTGATTTAACCTGTTTATAACATATGTAAAGCAGCCATAAGCTGTCTTTTATAGTCTGTCAGGAAAACAGACACCGTGTTTTACAAAAAAAGGGGAAAATAGGTATTAATTTTATGTGTAATTTGCCGTATAGAATAGGCAGGCTATAATTTTTCTAAAGAAGAATTTTAAGATAATAAGAACGTGTAAATGTCATCATATGGGATAACCGGGAATATAATACTTGATGATATGATCTGAGCACGTCGTTTATTATGTCGCAGTTAAAGATTACTGACTTATTGTCGATAAAGAATAAGCGAATATTTTTCATCCCGGCAGTAAAACGGACTGCCTCCGGGAATACTTATCCGAAGAGGTATGTTATGAAAAAGTTACAGTTCTTTATCACGGCCGCTGGTTTATTGATGAGCAGTTTTGCTGTTGCAGCTGAAAGTAAAGGCCAGTCTGCATCCGGTGTGATTATTTTCCACGGTGCGATTGTTGAAGGCCCCTGCACAATGGACTTTCAGACGAATGACATCAGTTCCCGCTGCTACCGTTCCGGAATGAAAAAAGAACGGCTGAATACTCAGACCATTACCCGTGATACCCGGTCAGTGTCCGATCTGATACCGGCTAATATGGGCGATGCAAAACTCCACTGGCTGGATGACAGTAAGCAGCTCGCTATGGTTGTTGTCAGTTATCTGTAATACAGACAGAGAATCACCATTCATGCATGCAGAGGAAACCGGAAAAATCGTGTGATGCATCACACCACGATATCGGTTTCCTCTTCTTTTTTTGTGCCGGGCGCGTTATAACAGGTACAGCGGTAACGTTAACACGCTGGTCGTCAATCCGACGAAACAACAGTGAGGTGCCTGTGATGAATCATCTTAAGGCTATTTTCAGCGGTATGTTGTTAAGCTTGTCAGTTATCATGCCGGGTGCGGCATCCGGTGTCAGTGAAGGAACGATTCTGTTGTCCGGCAGTGTGGTGAATGCCGCCTGTGAAGTCAGTGTCCTGACAGCGGAAAAACCGCAGAACAGCCAGCCGTCGTTTGAATACCGTTGTCTGCGCAACGGTGAACCTGCGAGTGTGCAGGATAATACCGCAGAAGGTGAACTTGCTCAGGGACGTTTGCCGCAGTCAATGGGGCGCACGTCTTACTCGGTGTTGAATGAAGAGCGCCGGGAAGCGTATCTGCGGGTGGATTATTTCTGAAGGACGGGAAAAGGACGGCGGGTCAGCCGGTCCCCGCAATGTGCAGAAAACCGGTAACCCGGTAACAGGTAGTTTTTACCGGCTGCGGGAACTAATCCGCGCGGCCCATATAACGGCGTTCCGCGATATGAATGCGGATTTTTTCACCGTTACTCAGGTATTCAGGTACCTGAATCACCAGCCCGGTCGCCATGGTTGCCGGTTTGGTCCGCGCACTGGCGGATGCCCCTTTGATGCCCGGGGTGGTTTCAACTATTTCCATATCGACAGTCTGCGGTAACTCCAGCGCCAGCACCTGGCCATCCATTGTCAGCACCTGCATACCCGGCAGGCCTTCCTCAGGAATAAACAGCAGTTCTTCTTCGATCTGATCTTTTTTCATCGGATACGGCGTGAAGTCTTCATCATCCATAAAGACATACTCATCACCGTCAACATAAGAGAGCTGAACAGCGCGGCGGGTTAAGGTAATGGTCTCGATAATATCATCGCCTTTAAAACGCTCTTCCACTTTCTGACCGGTACGGACATCAGTAAAACGCATTTTGTACAGGGTGCTGGCCCCGCGGGCACTTGGCGTCTGGACATCGATATCTTTGACCATCAGCAGTTTGCCGTTATAGCTCACTGCGGTTCCGCGTTTAATTTCATTGGCTTTTGCCATAATTTGTCCCGTTACATAATAAATATCAATAGTAAAGCAGGCCTTAAAGCCTGCGGATTGGCGACAAAATTACTCGCAGTTTTTCCAATGTGCAAGCCCAAATTATCACACCCGCCTGCAGAAATGCAGCGGGTGTGATATCAGGGTGAAATCAGCGGTAAACCGGCAGGAGATCCATCATGGATAAAATATGTGTGACGGCATTGAGAAGTCCGAACAGGATGATAAAGATGATCATCGCATTGCCGCCCGGCACCCGGTAGGCTGCCTGCGGGAAGCGGCGGCGGGTGGCTTTTGCCATCAGCGCCGGGACAATCACTGCCCAGATAGTTGCTGCCAGCCCGGCATAGCCGATGGCATACAGGAACCCGTTCGGGTACAGCACTGCCAGAATCGCCGGCGGAACAAAGGTAAATACGGCGGATTTCAGGCGACCGGTGCCGTTATCCTTAAACTTAAAGAAATCTGCGATATAGTCAAACAGCCCCAGCGATACCCCCAGGAAGGAACTGGCCAGCGCCATATAACTGAAGGCATTGAGTAACTGCACGGTGGTGTCACTGTTGATGGCCGCTTTCATCTGGTTTAACAGCGCGGTGATATTGCCGCCTTCCGCGATAATCTGCTTAAAGTTTTCGCGCGGGACGTTACCCTGGGCGGCCAGCTGCCATAAGATATAGATCACCAGTGAAATCAGGGAGCCGATAAGCAGGCTGCGTACCACGGATTTCGCGTCATTACGGTAATATTTCACCAGACCCGGCACGTTACCGTGGAAGCCGAATGACGTCAGCAGGAACGGCAGCGCCACCAGCGCATACGGCAGATAACGGGCCTCCGGCTCCTGTGTGTTAAATAACACCGCGGTTTTCACTTCCGTGATCATACCGCCGGCGGACATCACAAATGCAATTACCATCCCGCCGATAAGAATGGTACACAGGCGGTCAACGGCTTTGGTGGAAATCCAGACAATCACCGCCACTACGGCGGCAAAGAAAATTCCGCTCATGGCCGGGGTTATATTGAGCCCGCGTGCTGCCAGGTTCTCCTGTAACATCGAGCCACCCGCCGAGATATACGCATAGGTCAGAATATAGAGCACAAAAGCAATGGAGAGCCCGTTAATCACTGACCAGCCGTTACCCAGCAGATCTTTGGTAATGGTGTGAAAACTGGAGCCTGACGGATAATTGAGGTTTGCCTCGAGGATCATCAGCCCGGAGGTATACATACAAAACCAGGTATAAATCAGCAGCAGAACGGAGCCGGTAAACCAGACACCCGCTGTCATCACAGGGATGGAAAACATGCCTGCACCAACAGCGGTACCGGCGATAATCATGGCACCGCCCAGGACGGAAGGGCGTTTGGTTTGTGTTATTGCGTCGCTGCTCATTAAATAAATCCTCCGGTTACTCAGCTCCGTGTACTAGCTTGATGATACGGCGGCAAAAAAAGGTTGTAAAGCAGATAAATTGATAAATCTGCGTAATTGTGCGTGATTGAGTGATAAATGCGCAATTGCCGCCCCGGTATTAAGGTGCGGCATGTAACGGATTATTTTGTCAGATAAAATTGACCGGTCTGCCACAGATGAATGGCGTTGCGGCTGGCTTCAAAATGCGGTTCCGGTAGATTGTCCGGAGAGCACCAGATAATGCCGTCAAATTTATCCGGCTCCTGAATCACCGGCAGCGTATCGCTGTCATAGTGTGCCAGCAGACAGACAGACACCGTATGCTTGCCTTCTGCCCGGTATGTTTCCAGGTTATTGCACAGCCCGATAACGTTAGGGTCAGTAAGGGTAATGCCGATCTCTTCCTGAATTTCACGGATGGCGCAGGCTTCAAAGGTTTCACCGGGATCAACATGTCCCCCGAAAATGGACCAGTATGGCGCATGTTTGCCGCTGCGTTTACCCAGCAGCACCTCACCTTTGCTGTTGACAATAACCACCCCGGTACCGACGACGACTGACATTATTTTTTCCTTCTTTTTAATCAGATTGCGGGCGCTATGGTACACTGCTGCCCGCCGGAGTGACAGCCTGTCTGTTTTTGACAATATCTTCCTGCAAAATGAATGATTCAGAGCATAGAATATCTGCCTGTCTGTGTTATAACTGAAACGATTCAAAAGCAGCCGTTGTATCATGCTGCATAATATTACTAATGATTATAACCCGTTAGCCAAAAATAACAGAGGGAGCACCCGGCTGATGACCCGTCGAGTCGCCACAATTACCTTAAATCCGGCCTATGACCTTGTGGGGATGTGTCCGTCCCTTGTCCCGGGCGAGGTGAACCGAGTCAGAACGGTAGGGTTACATCCTGCGGGAAAAGGCATTAATGTCGCTAAAGTCCTGAGAGATCTCGGGGTGGATGTGACTGTCAGCGGCTTTCTGGGGAAAGATAATCAGGAAGAATTCCAGCATTTTTTCAGTGAAAACGGGCTGGCAAACCGTTTTCATGTGATCCCGGGACGCACGCGGATCAACGTGAAACTGACCGAAAACAGCGGCTCGGTGACGGATCTGAATTTCTCCGGTTTCCGTATCACCGAAAGCGAATGGCAAAAATTTATGGCGGATTCGCTGACCTGGCTCGGGCAGTTCGATATGGTAGTCGTCAGCGGCAGTTTGCCGGAAGGTGTGGATCCGGCGTGGTTTACCACCTGGATGAGCCGTCTGCGCCAGCTGTGCCCGTGCATTATTTTTGACAGCAGCCGTGAGGCTCTGGTGGCCGGTCTGAAAGCCACGCCGTGGCTGGTGAAGCCCAACCGTCATGAGCTTGAGGTCTGGGCGGGGAAACCGCTGCCGGAACTGAAAGATGTCATTAACGCCGCCCACGCCCTGCGTGATAAAGGTATTGCTCATGTGGTCATTTCGCTGGGACAGGAAGGCGCGCTGTGGGTGAATGCGTCCGGTGCCTGGCGGGCGCTGCCGCCGCATTGTGAGGTGGTGAGTACTGTCGGGGCAGGTGATTCGATGGTCGGCGGCCTGGTATACGGCCTGCTGATGAGTCAGAGCAGCGAACACACGCTGCGGATGGCGACAGCGGTGTCTGCACTGGCCGTGAGCCAGCCCGGCGTCGGTGTCCGTGACCGCGCCGAACTGGCGGCAATGATGGCAAAAATCAAACTCAGCCCGGTGGTATAATCCGGGTTATTTCTCCAGCGATTTCAGCCAGGCGATTTCCTGTGCCCAGATATCGGGATTTACGGTTTCCAGCACCATCGGGATACCGTCGAACCGGTTATCCTTCATAATAAATTCAAACGGCGCATTGCCGATTTTACCCTGACCGAGACTGTCGTGACGGTCAACGCGGCTGGCGAACTCACTTTTTGCATCATTCAGGTGCATGCCCTTCAGATACTCAAACCCGACAATGCGTTCAAAATCCGCAAACGTGGTTTTGCAGGTTTCCGCTGTCCGCAGATCATAGCCGGCGGCAAACGCATGACAGGTATCGATACAGACACCAACGCGGGATTTATCCTCAACACCTTCAATAATGGCGGCCAGCTGCTCAAAGCGGAACCCGAGGTTGCTGCCCTGTCCGGCGGTGTTTTCAATCACAGCAATCACACCGCGGGTTTTATCCAGGGCGATATTAATGGATTCCGCGATCCGCGCCAGACAGGCCTTTTCCTCAATCTTATTGAGGTGGCTGCCGGGATGAAAATTCAGACGGTCGATACCGAGCTGTTCGCAGCGCTGCAATTCATCAAGAAATGCCTCACGTGATTTTTCCAGTGCTTCCGTTTCCGGATGACCGAGGTTAATCAGATAGCTGTCGTGGGGCAGGATCTGCCCGTGGCCGTAGCCGTATTTTTTGCAGTTAGCCTTAAAGGC
>DVQE01000036.1:0-35709 GCA_018239585.1 Pyrrhopyge papius papius | reverse complement strand
TCAATCAGGTTTTCCGGCAGTGCCGCACAGTTAATCGGTGCAAACGGATGTGCACTGCGATCGCTGGCGTTATGAATGGCGCGGGCAAACAGCTCTTTCCCGGTACCGGTTTCACCGCGGATCAGCACGGTATACGGGCTTATTGCGATTTTCTTAGCAAAATCAATCAGGTTCATCATGACTTCGCTTTCACAGATAATGTCATCAAAGCTGAACGGCAGGCTTTTATTCACCGACGATGCCATTTGCTGCACTGAACGCAGGCTTTTAAAGGTGATCACCGCGCCCATCACCTGGGACTCTTCACTCAGAATCGGACGACCGGAGCAGATATAGTACAACTCCCCTTTCGGGGTCCCGGTGACCATCTGATAGTGATCGAAACTGTTGCCGCCGAGCAGTTTGGTGAGCACGGCCTGGTTTTTGCCGCTGAGAATTTTGCTGATATTGACGCCGACAATATTTTCCCGTGAGATCGAGAAAAAATCTTCCGCCACTTTATTGAAGTAGTTGATATTACCCTGATTATTGATACCGATAATGCCATCCGTGGTGGATTCCAGAATTGCCTGTAATTCTTTTTCTTTACGCTCGTAGGGCTGTAATTTGGAACGGGTGACACTGATAACGTCAGGATTAAGCAGGAGTTTGCTCAGCAGCAGCTTAACATCCCGCTCGCACTCCGTATTGAATTTGACATAAATTTTGCACGGAAAGACTTCCATGGAATTAATGCTGATCCCGGAGGCCGAAAACTCATTGATGACTTCTTCCACCATGGCAACGCGGTCAATGGTATTAATTAACCATCTATATGCAGACATGTGTTTAGTCACTCCCGGTTAGTGTATGTAGTGCTCATTCTTCACCTACCTTGCCAGAGTTAACCGATTTAAGGTACCCATGAAGAGGTGAACAAAGGGCGAAACACAACAAAATAGTGCGCAATAAAAAAACCATATAATAAGCGGGCTTATCATACAGAGTATAATTGTTATTTTTGGGTTCTGTTACATTCTGTACTATAAACAAGTTCAACTGCCTTGTACCCGCCAGATATCTCAATTCTATGAAAAAAAGCCCGCAGGTTATCCGGTTTACACCTGCTTTTATTGAAGTGGTAAATCATTAAAAATGCGGTCATTAATGGAATTGATTATTCCTGACGTTGATCATTATCAACCGCCGGACGTATCGATTCAGGGAAAAATTTAAAAAGAGATCTGGATCACTCTTCCCTTTTGGGGCTATAATGTGACGCAAGTCCGGTTTTATCCCCCAATGTGATTAACCTCACTATCAGAAAGTGGCAACCCACTGTCAATTTTCTTTACACCTTGTCATTTTTACTTACACTCTGCTTTCCACTTCTTTTGTTCTTACTTCATCTAAGCTATGTCTTAAAATTATTTATATCATTTAATTCAATGTGTTATAAAAATAACTCCTGAGTTGGCACGGCTATTGCTTTTATTCCTGCAACAACAACACATGTTGGCATAATAAAAAATTATTCTTTGGAGGATTTATGCACGATTATACGAATAAAGGTTATGACACTAAGATTGTTCACGCCGGCCAGCAGGCTGATCCACTGACTGGTGCGTTATCAACCCCAATCTATCAGACCTCTACATTCGTCTTCGACAGCGCAGCACAAGGGGCAGCACGTTTCGCATTAGAAGAAGAAGGTTATATCTACTCACGTTTAGGTAACCCGACTAACGCAGCATTAGAAGAAAAAATGCGTGTACTGGAAAACGGCGAAGCCGCTCTGGCAACGTCTTCCGGTATCGCCGCTATCTCTACCACTATCCTGACTATGTGCGGCCAGGGCGACCATATCGTTGCTTCTGACACGCTGTACGGCTGTACTTATGCTCTGCTGTCTCACACCCTGCCTAAATTCGGTATCGAAGTCACTTTCGTTCGCGCAAATGACCCTGCGAACATCAAAGCGGCTATGAAACCAAACACCAAAATGGTTTACGTCGAAACCCCGGCTAACCCGACTCTGGCAATGATCGACCTCGAAGCAGCGGCAAATGTTGCTCACGAAGGCGGCGCAATGCTGGTTGTGGATAACACCTTCATGTCTCCGTACTGCCAGCGTCCTCTGGAATTAGGTGCAGACATCGTGGTTCACAGTGTGACCAAATACATCAACGGTCACGGCGACGTTATCGGTGGTGTGATTGTCGGTCCTGCTGACTTCCTGACCCTGGCGCGTCTGGTGGGTGTTAAAGACATCACCGGTGGCGTAATGAGCCCGTTCAACGCATGGTTAACCCTGCGCGGTCTGAAAACACTGCACGTCCGTATGGAACGTCACTGCGCTAACGCAATGAAAGTGGCTAAATATCTGGAATCTAACCCGAACGTGGAAGCGGTATTCTACCCGGGTCTGCCGTCTCACCCGCAGCACGAGTTAGCGAAAAAACAGATGAGCAACTTCGGCGGTATGATCAGCTTTGAAATCAAAGGCGGTATCGAAGCAGGCCGTAAAGTGATGGATGCTGTTGAGTTATGCATGCTGGCAGTGAGCCTGGGCGATACTGAAACCCTGATTCAGCACCCTGCATCAATGACTCACTCTCCGGTTCCGGCTGAAGAGCGTCTGAAAGCAGGTATCACCGATGGTCTGATTCGTATCTCTGTCGGTCTGGAAACACCTGAAGACATCATTGCTGACCTGGAACAGGCTATTGCGAAAGCAGTTGCTTAAGATCAGAGCGGAAAATTAAGTCTTGCAGTATGTACTCACCTCATTTGCCGTTAACACACAGACGGGGTGAGTACACGAAGCACGCGGAAAAATTCATTGAGAGCCACTCTGAATTCTCTCCGGCGTGCTTTTTAAGTATTTAACAGGTTATTTTTAGCGGTAATAAAAAGAACAACGCAGTGCTGAAATTTTTTAGAAACCATAATCACAATAAATTATTATGAAAACCAAGGGGGCTTAGTATGGCGGACATGACCTCAACCGAGAATTCCGCGAAAGCGCTGGGCAAAATACCATTTACAATGTACGACGCCGGCTGGGTAGTGCTTTGTATTGGTATGGCGATCGGTGCCGGTACCGTTGTAATGCCGATTCAGATCGGTCTGAAAGGTATTTGGGTATTTATTTTAGCTTTCATGATTGCGTATCCGGCAACCTATATGTTGCAGAAGCTGTACATGAATACGCTGTCTGAAAGTGAAGAATGTGAAGACTACACAAACATAATCACACAGTATCTGGGCAGTAACTGGGGTGTGGCTCTGGGGGTTATTTACTTCCTGATGCTTATCCACGGTATCTTTATTTACTCTCTCTCTGTTATTTTCGACAGTGCCTCTTATCTCCATACGTTCGGTGTGACAGAGGGTGTGCTTTCAAGCTCACTGATCTATCGTGTGGCTGTCTTTGCCGCACTGATTTTCATTGCCTCCAAGGGCGAGAAGCTGCTGTTTAAAATCTCCGGTCCGATGGTTATCGTGAAAGTCGGTATCATTGTATCGCTGGGTCTGGTGATGATCCCTCACTGGGATTTCAATAACATCACCGCGTTCCCGCCGATTGGTGACTTTACCCGTGACGTGCTGCTGACTGTACCGTTTGCGTTCTTCTCTGCGGTCTTCGTTCAGATCCTGAACCCGATGAACATCGCATACCGCAAACTGGAATCAGACAAACGTGTTGCCACCTACCGTGCTATCCGCGCCCACCGCGTGGCCTATATCACCCTGGTAACTATCATCCTGTTCTTCTCATTCTCCTTTACGTTCTCTATCAGTCATGAGCAGGCCGTATCCGCGTTTGAACAGAACATCTCTGCACTGGCTATTGCTGCTCAGGTTATCCCCGGCGCGGTCGTGAGTGTGATGACCACCGTTCTGAACATCTTTGCGGTTCTGACAGCATTCTTCGGTATCTATCTGGGCTTCCAGGAATCCGTGAAAGGGCTTGCGGTTAACATCCTTTCCCGCTTCATGGATAAAGAGAAAATCAACCATACGGTATTAAACATCTGTATCTCTGTCTTCATCGTTGCATTACTGACTGCATGGGTGTCAACAGGGTTCTCCGTGGTTGTCTTCTTCCAGATTGGCAGCCCGTTATACGCTATCGTTTCCTGCTTAATTCCTGTTTACCTGGTATTCCGTGTCGCGAAACTGAAAAAATTCAAAGACTGGAAAGCCTGGTGTGTTATGGGCTTCGGTATCCTGCTGCTCATCGCACCGTTCTTCAAATACCTTGAGTGACGGGTAAGAAAAAACAGGCCATCCGTCGGTGCCCCGCACTGACTGAAATAAAGTAACACCCCGGAACCGGTCACAGCACCGGTTCCGGAAAGTTAAAAAACTCAGCACCGCAGTCTGAATAAAAAAACCTCTGTCCTTCTGACCACAATATTATTACGTTCCTTAATTGGTCAGCATATTGCGGGAGATACCCTCTCCCGCTTTTTTTCGCCTCTCCCCTGCAATATCACATTCTCCGTAAATATTCCACGATTCAGTTATTCTTATGTATTGACTCCGTATACCGGATATCCGCTGAAATCAGTGAAACTGAAGCCGGAATAAGAAAATGAGATAGTCATAAAAAGCTTACTTAAATGAAATAATCTCGCTGATAAATAATTATTTCACTATTAAAAACTTGGCTAATAAAATTTATTTTCACTATATTTTTTTGTATAAAAAATGGCAATATTCTTCCGGACATTCTTCAGCCCGGGGAATTTATATTCAAGGTTTTTTATATGAAAAAGAAGCACCATACCATTCCTTATTTTTTTACTTATCATCTCGTCATCTGCGCAGGTCATAACGATAAAAAAGGGTAAAATCAAAGAGCTGGATGATAAATCCGCAATAGTGGATTTCGGTAATCTGTCAGTTCAGAACAGCGGTATTATTGTTAAGAACGGCACGCTTGAAACGCAGGGAGCAACCATTACAGAAAAAGCCGGAGAAACAGGGTATGTCACGCTTTCGGGCAGTGACTCATTGCGGAAAAGTACCGGAACACTCAGACTGGGTATCATAGACAGGCCTCTTGATTTTGATCATATCGCAGGCCAGCCTGAAAATTACTGGTGGCGCTAATGTGATAGCTGATGATTTCGTGATGGGAAATTATAACGAGGCCCGGGTTGATAATGACAACCCAGTGACTCTCCGGAAGATACTCCCTGTGAGATCAATCCTTGGTTCTCGCCGGTTACTGACGGGTAAACAAACCTACATTATCTCTTTAGTGCAAAATAATGTTTATAATATTTTCTTTAACTCGTCTTTATTTCTGAAAAGTAAAGCTCTAAAAATATAATCAACAATATAAGATAATATCGTTATAACAAAAACAAAATGTATAATGTATGAATTAACCAACCAGTCGCTTACTGAAAACTCACTATTTCTATTACTTGAATTTATTATCCAAACTAAAACACATATAAAATAAGGAATTAAAAAATAGCTAATAAATCTAAACAACGAATTACATTTAAAATCTGATTTAACAATAAATAAAACACTTAAAGAAAATAAATAAATAAAGTAAAAAAAAGATAGCAAGGTTTGAGAACCTATAACCAAATTAGCATTCACAGAGCGAGGGTAAAATCTAAAAAAATACTGATGAACAGTTTCAAAATAAAAGAAAGAAATACTTATAGAAAGTGAAAAATATAATATTAATACTTTATATTTAGTATGCACCGGAGATAACCCCCCCTCTTTTAGGATAATGTAAATCAATTAACTTCTCTCTAAAATTCCAAGGGTCTTCTCTTAAAATAATGCTTTCTTCAAGCGCATCAAAAATACCACCACTGAATTTTAAAATTCTCAAGACAGTTCTGGAGCAGGTAAGCCAGTCAGCCATGCCATGATCAAAGATAAGTTCTTTTATTTTTTCAGCTTGTTCTCTTGGTACTGTAAATTCAATGATTTGAATATCGGTCCCATCCCATAGCTGAAATGACAAATAATCATCCCAGTCGAACTCCGGATAATCAAAGAACTCTCCGGAACTGCGTGGTGTGCGAATTTCGTTCATATTATCGTAGCATTTTTTTGATGGGCAGCTAGAATACCCTCCGGCAGGATCATATAAGATAGCATCTTCACCCTCACCTACAACTAAACCTGTATGCCCAATACCCCAATTATAATTAGAAATTACAAATACTTTTACTGGATCACGAACTAATGATTCAGCATGAACATTAGGAGAAGTAACAATTGGGATATTGAATCGATTAAAATATACATCATTGACTTTCATTGCATCCCCTTACCTAATAGCTTCATCCCGGATTGAGTAACCAGAAGTATTCGCAATATTATGTGAGCAAGTAATACTCTCATAAAGAAGTGATATTTTTTCTAATGGCTGAGATTCATTATCGATTAATGAATTAGGGGACTCGTTGGTAATACGAATAACTGACGCCTTAGTTAGTCTTATTGTTTTATATGGTGTCATAACTCCACTTTTATCTATACGATAGTAATTAAAAATGCAATCGAGAGACTCATTGTTAGCAATAGAAGAAAGTAATAATGGAGATGATTTGTCATCTGCTTTAGTCATGAGGAATGGGGCATGTGCAACATTTTGCTTTCGTGCCAAATCATAAGTTGTTGAATATATCAGTATCTCATCGAGATGATTTTCTTGATATTTATTACCAATTGAATCATAAGAGGAACAACCAGCAGATATAAGCCCTTGCTTACTACCTTTTAACGTCAGATAAATAATTTCAGCCATTTAATACAATCCATTTATGTTTAGTAATTTTGCATTATTAGATTATTAATTTTCAATATTCTAAAATATTTAACTAAAAATTGCTAATAAAAATATAACGCCTATTCCATTAGGAGACCGGATAGGTATCATGCTTATACCAGATTTCGGCATTGAGAACGTGCAACGCTAACCCCTGTATTTGCCCCAGATTTTGCATAGCGACATCCTGCCCGCCATTTTAAGATGATCCACTATTACGATTTTTGAAACACTGACCCGTACCAATGTATTCTATACGGCAATCGGTTGAGGTTTATGAGCGCGGAAAAAGGGATACATGCCGTCATTTTATTATCAGGAAAACGGGATAAAATGGCCCAAAAACGATGGTTACAAACCGCAGCCCAGGATCAGTGTGTCTATTATTAGGTTTTTAGATGATAATTTAAGCGAATTACTGTTCTCAGGGTTAATCAATGAAAAAACTGTCAGAATTTAATAGAAATATAGTGCTCAAAACTCCCGATTAATGTGGCACTATATTGATTGAGATTCCTAACCATGAACATAAATGACGACCAATTTGATGTAGCCGGTACCCGGAATATCGGGGAAATAAAAGCAGGGGTTGAGGGGCAGATTAATACCAACCTGAATCTCTGGGGCAACGTAGCGCAACAACTCGGCGATGCCGGATACAGTGATACCCAGGCTGTACTGGGTATTAAATACCTCTTTTAAATCATGACCGTCCGGTCAGGCTTATCCCGGATACACTATCCGGGATAAGCAACACCCGCTGACTCTGCCGGTGTGCCGGGCACGGCAAACCCGTACAGTAATCCGTAAATAAACTGTACCGGTCTGTCTTTTTTATTTAAAAGCGGAAATAATCGTAATTAAAAATCACGCGGCGAAATAATGCTGTCCGCAATAAGGCTCATCCGGATTTCCTGAATATTCCCGTCTTCATTTTCATACATAATGTCATCCAGCCCGGTGCCGGTTGCATTCATTTCCTCAAAAAAACGCCCCGGAGTGAGTCTGAACGCCAGACTGATACGTAACAGCGTGTCCACATCAATACGGTTTACCCCCCGCTCATAACGCGAGAGCTGCTGCTGACTGATCCCTATTCTGTGTGCCAGCTGCTTTGTGGTCAGACCTGCATTGGTCCGGTATTGTCTGATAACCTGTCCGATAGCTTCGGATACCGCATATTTCTTCATCATTAATCAATAACCCTATAAAGACCATCACTAAAATTCCTTGTTTAGCTCACTGATCCCGGAGAAAACACTTAAAACTATAAGTAGTTTATCGCAGATAGGGGCATTTTTGAAAAACCAAAGGTTATACTGTTTATGAGTACATGAAAGGGAAAATGAGACCGGATGTTTCTATATGTTTCACCTTTAAAATCATAGTGTAACGAGATAATATTACAAAATATAAATCGATCGAAAGAACAATGAATTGGTAAAATAAGTGTTATATACCAAATAATTAGAAAAAAAATATGTTTTCACTCCATTCGAATAAAAATTCCGAGCTTTTACAGGATGTGAAAAGGTGTGTTTGATCCCACACCTCGGATTTCAGCATAACAGAATGAAAACTCATCCTAATATGACTATCAAACCACATTTAATAAATTAAATTAATGTAAATATTTTACCCGGGAAATTAACTTACTTCAGATTTTGTCAAAAATACCGAAAACGGCGCAAAAAAGCCGGTGACCGTTATCCTGCCACCAGCTGAATATCTGCCTGTTATTTCACCGGATTACAGACGTTCAATCACCATCGCAATCCCCTGCCCGCCACCGATACACAGTGTCGCCAGTCCGGTGGTTTTATTCTGAGCCTGTAATGCATGCAGCAATGTCACCAGGATACGGGCACCACTGGCACCAATCGGGTGGCCCAGGGCAATCGCCCCGCCGTTGATGTTTACTTTTTCAGGATCAAAACCCAGGTCACGGCCGACCGCGAGGAATTGGGAGGCAAATGCTTCGTTGGCTTCGATAAGATCGATATCCTTCAGTGACAGCCCCGTTTTTTCCAGCACTTTCCGCGTGGCCGGAACCGGCCCCAGACCCATCATTGATGGCGCAACCCCGCCGGAAGCATAACCGCGGATACGGGCAAGCGGTGTCAGTCCCAGTGATTTGGCACGGGTTTCTGTCATCAGCATCAGCGCCGCCGCACCGTCATTGATACCGGAAGCATTACCGGCTGTGACGGTTCCCGCTTTATCAAAAGCCGGACGCAGTTTCGCCAGCCCTTCTGCCGTTGATCCGGCTTTCGGAAACTCATCGGTATCCACCACGATATCCCCTTTACGGCTTTTCACCGTCACCGGCACGATTTCCGCCTTAAAGGCGCCGCGCTCAATCGCGCTGACGGCTTTCTGCTGTGAGGACAGCGCCAGTGCATCCTGCTCTTCGCGGGTCAGATTATAGGCGTTGGCGATGTTCTCCGCCGTGATCCCCATGTGATAGTTATTCTCGGCACATAACAGCCCGTCACGCAGGATCACATCATGGACCGTACCGTCACCCAGCCGGTAACCCCGGCGGGCCCGGCTGTCGAGCAGATACGGCGCCTGACTCATATTTTCCGTGCCGCCCGCAATAATAATATCCGCGTCACCGCTGCTGATCGCCTGTGCGCCCAGCGCGACACTCTTCAGGCCGGAGCCGCACACTTTATTGACGGTGAAAGCACAGGCACTTTCCGGTATACCGCTGCGCAGCAGGATCTGGCGCGCGGGGTTCTGTCCGAGTCCGGCCTGTAACACATTCCCCATAATCACTTCATCCACCAGCCCCGGTTCCAGCTGCGTTTTTTTCAGTAACGCGCTGACCACTGCCGAGCCGAGTTCCACGGCACTGACATCCGCCAGTGCGCCGTTAAAGTTGCCGATTGCGGTACGCACGGCACTGACAATAACGATATTTTCCATTGCGAAATCCTTACTGTTTAGTATCTGTCAGAAGAAAACGAGACCGATAATGAAAATCGGTGCCGAGAGCAGCAGGGCGGTGATGCAGTACCCCATAATGTCCCTGACCCCCAGCCCGGCGATCGCCAGTGCCGGAAGCGCCCAGAACGGCTGTGCCATGTTCATCCACTGCTCACCGTAGGCAATCGCCATCACGGATTTACCGAGATCAGCCCCCAGTGCCTGGGCAGCCGGAATAACAAACGGCCCCTGAATCACCCAGTGACCGCCGCCTGACGGCACGGCAAAGTTGATCAGCGCAGAGCTGAAGAACGTCATCAGCGGGAAGGTTTCTTTGTTGGCGACGTTGATAAAGAATTCAGTGATAAGCCCGCCCAGTCCGGAGCCTTCCATCATGAGCTGGATACCGGCATAGAACGGGAACTGCACGAGGATCCCAGCAGTACTGCGGGCGGCGGCACTGACGGCACGCATGTACGCCATCGGGGTTTTATGCAGCAGCAGACCGGTCAGCAGGAAAATCATATTCACGGTGTTAATGGTGATATTGAAACCGTTTTTGATGAAATACATGCCGAGGAACGTGAAACCCAGAATCCCGATAATCCACGCAATAAGGCGGCTCTCTTCCATCCGGAGAGAAACCGGTGCGTCTTCCGGTAATTTTTTCTGAAAATCCGGCTCTTCTTCGAGCAGTGCCGGGTCGATCATCATGATGTCGTCTTTGCGCGGCATCATCATGCGGGTGACAAACGGCATCACCAGAATCAGTGTCAGGGTGATAAACAGGTTATACCCGGTGAACATGGTCTGGCTGACAGGGATAAGCCCGGCGATATGCTCGACAGGGTTACCCGGTGTGGCGGCCAGCAGCGGCATGGAGCCGGAGAAACCGCCGCCCCAGGTCATAAACCCGATATAGGCACAGGCGATCAGCAGCGGGTAGTCAGAGCCCGGCACACGGCGGGCCACTTCACGGGCAAACATCGCCCCGACCACCAGTCCGAATCCCCAGTTAATGACACAGGCCACTGAGCCGAAAAACGTCACCAGCATCACCCCCTGAACCGGGGTTTTTGCCAGTGAGGCGGTCAGCCGCAGAATGCGTTTAACCGGCGGGGAGCTGGCCAGCGCGTGACCGGTCACGATGATCAGCGCCATCTGCATCCCGAACGCCAGCAGGTTCCAGAATCCGTTCCCCCATAAATTCACCAGATCCATCGGTGTGCTTGGTGTGAGTGCCAGCGCGATAACAAACGTCAGCATGGTCAGCAGCATTGCAAAGATCAGCGGATCCGGCAGATAGCGGCTCACCACACGGGTCATGACTCGTGAGATGCGTCCTATCATACGGCTTCCCCCGCACTCACCAGCGGCATTTCACAGACATCCGGTGAAACAATAAAATGTGCGGCGGTTTTTTCGCGGATGGTACCGATATCCGTTCCCGGCGCGTATTCACACAAAATCATCTGATCGTTTTCAAAGCGGAATAACGCCAGTTCCGTTACCAGCACATCCACTGCTTTCACCGCGGTCAGCGGCATGGTGCATTCCGGCAGGATTTTGGCGGAACCGTCTTTTGCACAGTGTTCCATAGCAATGATCACTTTGCGCGCACCGGTCACGAGATCCATCGCGCCGCCCATACCCGGCACCATTTTGCCCGGTACCACCCAGTTGGCGAGGTTGGCCTGTTCATCCACCTGTAAGCCACCCAGTACGCTGGCATCCACATGACCCCCGCGGATCAGGGCGAAGGAAAAGGCACTGTCAAACATGGACGCGCCCGGCAGGATGCCGCACGGCTGCCCGCCTGCATTGACCAGATTTTTATCCGGCGTGGTTACCGGCCCGAGGCCGAGAAACCCGTTTTCTGACTGCAGGGTAATATGCACGCCTTCCGGCAGATAGTTCGCCACCTGTGTCGGCAGCCCGATCCCGAGGTTCACCACATCACCGTCATTCAGTTCCAGTGCCACACGGCGGGCGATCAATTCTTTTGCATTCATGATGTTTTCCTTATTCTGCAATCAGCCAGTCAATAATTGCCCCTGGTGTGGCAACACAATCCGGGTCGATATCCCCTGCGGAGACTATTTCGTCCGGCTCGGCAATGGTGATATCCGCCGCCAGCGCCATCAGCGGGTTAAAGTTGCGGGCACTGAGGTCATAGGTGAGGTTGCCGAGCGGGTCGGCTTTCTGTGCCTGAATCAGCGCCAGGTCAGCGCGCAGGGGAAGTTCGAGGAGATAATCGCGGCCATCGAGGGTAATTTTTTGTTTGCCTTCTTCCACGACCGTACCGACACCGGTCGGGGTGAGGAATCCGCCCAGCCCGGCACCACCGCAGCGGATTTGCTCCGCCAGCGTGCCCTGCGGGATCAGTTGTACATCCATTTCACCGGCGATCATCCGCCGCCCGGTTTCCGGGTTTGTCCCGATGTGGGAAGCAATCACTTTTTTTACCCGGCCGTTGACAATCAGCGGGCCAAGGCCGGTATCCACAAATGCCGTGTCGTTGGCGATAATGGTTAACTCTTTGACGCCGGATTCTAATAATTCAGTCATTAAACGCGGCGGCGTACCGACCCCCATAAATCCGCCGACCATAATTGTCATGCCGTCACGAAAAAATTCACCGGCTTTTTTCACCGTTATTTGTTTATTCTTCATAGCACTTCCCTTTTATAAAAAATATAGACACAAGGGTAATAGCAAGCGCTATGCCAATAATAAAACCTGTTTTTTATTATATTGATATCATTTTAACTTGCTGATATTTATTGACTTGATTGAAATGAAAATAAATCTATTAACATATAATAAATAAACCATTCATTTATAACAGTGAAATAAAATGCACAGTGTGAAAAATTATTCACAACAAAAAAAGCACGGTGAATTTATTTTCACTGTGCTTTTCATAATAATTTTTAATTATCGATATAAAATTATTATTGATACCGATTATTCAATATCGTATTCCTGCAATTTATACATTAATGCCCGGCGGCTGATCCCCAGCGCAGAGGCGGTATGGGTTTTGTTATTCTGAAATTCCGCCAGGGCGGAAATAATCAGCTCTTTCTCGTAAGCTTTAATATTCTCTTTCAGGTTCAGTCCCGGCTCCTGCGTGACCGGAATCAGTACCACCGGCTGGCTGCGGACCTGAGCCAATAGCGGCTCCGGCAGATCTTCCGGGAAAATCACATAACCGGTGCTCATAATCACTGCCCGTTCAATCACGTTGGAAATCTCCCGCACATTGCCCGGCCACGGATAATTCATCAGCAATGCCAGGGTTTCCGGTGCCAGTTCGACAATATCGCGGTTATTTTCCTGACTGAATTTCTGCAGAAAATGGGCGGCCAGCAAACCCACATCCTCCGGTCGCTCACGCAGCGGCGGCAAATTCAGGTGAATCACATTGAGGCGGTAAAACAGATCCTGACGGAAATGCCCTTCCCGCACCCGTTCATGCATGTCGCGGTTGGTCGCGGCAATAATGCGGATATCCACGCGGATGGTTTTACTGCCGCCGACCCGCTCGAATTCTTTTTCCTGCACCACCCGCAGCAGTTTCACCTGTAAATCCGCCGGCATCTCGCCGACCTCATCAAGCAACAATGTGCCGCCGCTGGCGCGTTCAAACAACCCCTGCCGCTGCACCTGCGCCCCGGTAAATGCGCCCTTTTCATGACCGAACAGTTCACTCTCCAGCAATGAGCCGGGCAGTGCCCCGCAATTCACTTTAATAAAGGGGCCGTTGGCTCTTTCGCTGTTGTAATGGATCGCCCGTGCCACCACTTCCTTCCCGGTGCCGCTTTCTCCGGTGATAAGCACCGTCGCCTGGCTGCGTGAGACTTTGGCGATATCACGGCAGATTTCCATCATTTTCGGGTTACGGGTCAGCACCCGTCCCCACTGGTAGCTGTCGCTCAGTTCACGGTGCAGCAGATTGATTTCCTGTTTCATCTCCTGCAGCTGTAATGCACGGGAGATAAGCAGTTTCAGCTCCGTCAGGTCGAAGGGCTTGATGACATAATCAAACGCCCCGAGACGCAGCGCGTCCACGGCGGTTTCCACCGCGGCATAAGCAGTCATCAGAATGACCGGGACTTCCGGGTTCAGCTCCCGCATCCGTTTGAGAGCCTCAATGCCGTCCAGTTTCGGCATGCGGATATCCATCAGCACCACATCCGGTTTGTCCTGCACAAAGCTTATCAGTGCCGCCTCACCGTCCTCCGCCACCCGGGTTTCATGACCATCAATAGAAAAGGCGGTCTGTAACACCCGGCTGAGATTCTTTTCATCATCAACGATCAGAAGCCGGTACGATTTCTGTGTAATCATTTTTCTTACCCTGCGTTATCGGCAACGTTATGGTGAACGTCGTTCCGTGATGTTCCTGACTTTCAAGGAAAATATCACCGCCGTGACCGGCAATGATCCGCTGGCTGATAGCCAGTCCCAGCCCGGTTCCCGAGGCTTTGGTGGTAAAGAACGGGTCAAAAATTTTCTTTTGCAGCGCCGCCGGGATACCGGTGCCGTCATCACGGATCACCACCATGACCCGCTGCTCCTCCATGTAACAGGTGGAGATAAAGAGATTGCCTCTGGCCGGAATCGACTGCACCGCGTTTATCATGATATTGAGCAGCACCTGACGCAGCAATTCGCTGTTGGCCTCAATCAGCGGCAGTGTGTCATCCGGCTCCCAGGTAAAGGTGACCCGCGCTTCCACCCCTTTGGTTTTGACCAGCACCAGCGCCTCTTCAATCAGCCGGTTGACGCTGATCGGGCGGAATGTGCCGGTCTGCGGCCGGGAGAAATCAAGCAGCTGGCGGATGATCCGGTCAATGGAATCCACTTCCTTGAGAATAATACTGATGTATTCCAGTTTATCCGGGTGATGTTCCAGTTCTTTGAGGATCTGCACGAAACCGCTGATCGCCGTCAGCGGGTTGCGCACCTCATGGGCCACACCTGCCATCAGCTCGCCGAGTGTCGCGAGTTTTTCCGCCTGCTGCATACGGCGCTGAACCTCTTTCTGCGCAGTGAGATCTTTAAATATCACCAGCGCGCCGATAAGCTCCCCGCCCGCATTACGGATGCGGCTGGTGCTGACGTTTATCTGAATGGTGCGGTCACGGGCGGGATATTCAATTTCGAGGCTGACGTGCTCAATACCGCGCTTCAGGGTATCAAGAACCGGGCTGGAAAAACGGCGCCCCTCAAAAATATCACCGTAATATTTGCCGTGCAGATCCCGCTCCAGATAGCCGGTTATCTCTTCCGCCGCCGGGTTAATCATGGTGACGCAGCCGTTGATATCCACCGCGATCACGCCGTCCGCCGCACTTTCAATAATCAGTTCGTTGAGGGTTTTCATCTCCCGCAGTGCCTGTGCCAGCGCGTTGACGCTGTCACTGATTTCCCCCATTTCCCCTTTCATCATCGGCAGATGGGTATTGAGGTCATGAGAGAGATCACTGAGGCCGCTTTTAATCGCCCCGATATCCCGGCTGAAATGACGGGAGAAGACGATAATAATCAGCAGACTGAACAGGATCCCGAGTGCAATAACCGCGATAATTTTGATATCCATCGCCAGCGCCTGGCGATCAATATCATCCGTCAGTTCGTTCGCCCAGATATAACCGATCACCTCACCATTTCGCCTGACCGGAATCATGGCGTTCATAATATTGCCGCGCACCTGGGTTCCCCAGCCGACTTCCGGCTCTCCCGTTGCCATCACATGACGGCCGGGGTGATCCTCACTGATGCGGGTGCCGGTTTTATTACCGTAACGGGCGCGCGGGGAATAGGTCACAATACCGTCAAGTTCGCGGTGGTAATACCCGGCACCGACCCCCGGGAAGGTGGAAGTGATAATCTCCGCCGCCGGATACAGCTTTTCGCTGATCAGCGCCAGGCGCTGGTCACGCGGCAGGGATGCGGCCAGGTCATATTCATCATTCAGTGCCTGTTCCAGCAGACCGGCAACGGAATAGAGTTTGTTTCGTTTCTCCTGCAACAGTGCGGAACGCCCCTCTGTTTCCACAAAATAACCGATGATAAGTGTCGGCACGGTGACCAGCAGAATGGCCATCAATATGAGTTTGTCACGCAGACTGAAGGGATAATATTTATGCAACACAGAAGGCCCGTCTGAAAAGCAGTATGATTCACCAGCATATACAACTGATTAAAAAATATCTTTGCGAACGGTCATAGTTCCGTAATCTCTGTAAAAACAACAGGATAATTGATAATTCAGAATGATACAGGCAGGAGAAAACCGGTAATACGGCAGCAGAGAGGGGGTCTGCTGCCGGAACGGTAAAAAAACCTTACTTCACAAACTCACTGGCTTCACGCGCCAGTTTGCCGATGGCGGCCCAGTCTTTTGCTTTAATAAGCGAAGCCGGCACCATCCACGAGCCGCCGCAGGCCACAATCTGCGGGATAGCCAGATAGTCGCGGATATTGTTCAGCCCGATACCGCCGGTCGGCATCACCTGTAACTGGTGATACGGTGCCAGCATGGCTTTGATCATCGGAATGCCGCCTGACGGCTCTGCCGGGAAGAATTTTACGAAATCGATGCCCAGCTCCAGTGCCTGCTCAACCGCGCTGGGGTTGTTGATCCCCGGCACAATCGGGATATCAATCTGCTGACACGCCTGGACAGTGTTCGGGTTCAGACCGGGAGAGACGACAAACTGTGCCCCGGCGGCTTTCGCCTGGCGCACCTGTTCGCGGTTAATCACGGTTCCCGCCCCCACCAGCATATCCGGACGGGCTTCGCGCAGCAGTTTGATCGCTTCCGCCGCACACTCAGTACGGAAAGTGATTTCCGCCACCGGCAGACCGTTGTCCGCCAGCGCATTGCCTAACGGGATAATATCTTCCGCGTTATCCACGGCGATCACCGGCACAATTTTCAGCTGCCGGAAACGGGTAATCATTGCCTGTAATTCGGACATCTCGTTCTCCTCTTTTCCCGTTAAAACGTGTTATTCAGTAAAGTATCAGTGACCGGGCGGGTTGCCGCCTGCGGGATAATCGCCCCTTTGTGCTGAATCACCACTCCCGCGAGCCGGTGGCCCATCCGGGCAGCGCGTTCAATATCCGCACCGGTCAGCCAGCCCGCCAGGAACCCGGCGTTAAAGGCATCACCGGCTGACGTGGTATCAACCACCTGTTCCGCCGGTGTGGTGGCAATATTGATGGCCGGTGCGTCAGTGCGCAGATCACGGTAGTCACACCCCTGAGCACCCGCTTTGATAATCGCCTGCTTCACCCCGGCTTTTGCCAGACGGGCAAAGGTGGCGTTGCGGTCGCTGTCGCCCCACAGACGCGCTTCGTCATCATCAGTGACCAGCGCCATGTCGGTCAGTGCATACATTGCCTGATAACAGGCACGGGTTTCATTTTCATCCGCCCACAGTGCCGGGCGGTAGTTACTGTCAAACAGAATGGTTTTGCCCTGCTGTGACAGTGCTTTCAGGTCATCCAGCAGCTGCAGACGGTCTTGCGGCGGCAGAATGGCGAGGCTGATCCCGCTGAGATAAATGGCATCCATCTGCGCCATCTGTGCCAGCAGCGCCGGATATTCCGGATGACGGACAAGATAACGCGCTGCGGAATCATTGCGCCAGTAAAGGAACGTGCGCTCGCCCTGCTCATCCAGCTGGATAAGGTATAATCCCGGCTGATGGTGCGGGTCAATCAGCACATGCGCAGTGCTGACTCCTTCCGTCTGCCAGCGGCTGATCATTCCTTTACTGAGCGGATCGGTTCCCATGGCGGAGATAAAATTCACCTCAACGGCGTCTCCGGCCGCGCGGGCCAGATAAACCGCACTGTTCAGGGCATCACCGCCGTAGCGCTGAACCATCTCCCCGAACGGCGCGCCGTTGAGTTCAATCATGCACTCGCCGATCAGACCAATGCGTTTCACTGTCATTATTCACCTTTTGCAGCGGAAAAATAACGCTGTGCATTATTGAAACAGATATCACGTACCATCTGCCCCAGCATGGTTTCATCCGCCGGAATTTCGCCGTTTACCGCCAGCGTGCCGAGCATATTGCACAGAATGCGGCGGAAGTATTCATGACGAGTATAGGACAGAAAACTGCGGGAATCTGTCAGCATCCCGACAAACTGACTTAACAGCCCCAGTTGTGACAACTGCTCGAGCTGACGCTGCATGCCGTCTTTCTGGTCGTTGAACCACCAGCCGGAACCGAACTGCACCTTACCTGCGATACCGCCGCCCTGGAAGTTGCCGATCATGGTCGCCAGCACTTCGTTATCACGCGGGTTCAGGCAGTAAAGGATAGTGCGCGGCAGCTCATCGGTTTTATCCATTTCATCAAGCAGACGTGAAAGCGGATACGCCACCGGCGCGTCACCGATGGAATCAAAACCGCTGTCGGCACCGAGCAGCTTAAACATGCGCGTGTTGTTGTTACGCAGCGCACCGATGTGCAGCTGCATCACCCAGCCGCGTTTTGCATACTGCTTTCCGAGCCAGACCAGCACCGCCGTTGCAAACTGCGCGGTGGCGGTTTCATCCGGGATTTCCCCGGCAAGACGTTTCTGCAGAATCGCATCCAGCACCGATTCATCCGGCACCGGCGCATAGCGCAGAATTTCAATACCGTGGTCGGAAGCAACACAACCGTGCTGCGCAAAGTGTACCAGACGGCGTTCCAGCGCGGTCAGCAGGTCGCTGAAACGGCGGATCTCCACATCGGCACTCTGTCCGAGCTTCGCGATATAGTCCGTGAAGCCGTCCAGTTCAATTTTAAACGCGCGATCCGGGCGCCAACTCGGACGCACTTCAATATCAAAGCTGTCATCCTGCGCAATCTGCCGGTGGTATTCCAGCGAATCTGCCGGGTCATCGGTAGTGCCGACCATATGCACGTTCATCTGCTGCATAATGCCGCGTGCGGAAAATGCCGACTGTGCCAGTTTTTCATTGGCCTCATCCCAGATGCTTTGTGCCGTTTCCGGCCCGAACACTTTGCCGGTGATACCGAACGGGCGGCGCAGTTCCAGATGTGTCCAGTGATAAAGCGGGTTACCAAGTGTCATCGGCACCGTTTTTGCCCATGCCTGATATTTCTCATAATCACTGCTGTCGCGCCCGGTGATAAGCGATTCCGGAATTCCTGCCGAACGCATGCCGCGCCATTTGTAGTGATCCCCTTCCAGCCAGATCTGCCCGAGGTTATCAAAACGGCGGTTTTCCGCGATTTCACGCGGATTCAGGTGACAGTGATAGTCATAGATTGGCATGTCCGCCGCGTAGTCATGATAAAGACGGCGGGCGATGTCGCTGTGCAGTAAGAAGTCTTCGCAAAGAAACTGTTTCATAAACTCTCCGGGATTACAGTGCGGCAACGGCCTGACGGGCACCGACATCAAGTAACTGCTGATACGCGCGTTTCACCGCATCAACAAAGCCCTGCTGTTTCGGCAGGTCGTTACCGAAAATGGATTCAATTGCCAGCAACTCATCCACCACCGCCACAGACAGGCCGTGTTTCGCATAGATAGCTGCGAACGTCTCTGCCAGCGGGTCACGCACATCGATTTTGTTGCCCTGCTCATCGGTGCCGCTGACATAACGCATCCAGCCCGCCACGCCCAGTACCAGATGGCGGTAATCACTGCCGTCCGCAATATGCTGTGCGACCGGGTCCAGCAGACGCTGCGGGAGCTTCTGGCTGCCGTCCATCGCAATCTGCCATGTCTGGTGTTTCAGGGACGGGTTGGTAAAGCGGTCAATCAGGTTATCCGCATAGGCAACCAGGTCGGTTTCTTCCGGCATGGTGAGAGTCGGCGCCTGCTCATCCAGCATCAGCGCGCGGGCAGCTTTGCGGTAATCCGGGTTGGTCATGGTATCGGAAATATGCGCATAACCGCCGAGATAGCCGAGATACGCCAGGAAGGAGTGGCTGCCGTTGAGCATCCGCAGCTTCATTAATTCAAACGGCACCACATCCTGCACAAACTGCGCACCGGCACAGTCCCATTCAGGACGGCCGTTCACAAAATTGTCTTCAATCACCCACTGACGGAATGGCTCACAGGCGATAGCACAGTGATCTTCCGTTCCCAGCAGTTGTGCGATTTCCGCCAGCGTTTCCGGGGTGGCGGCCGGGACAATGCGGTCAACCATGGTACACGGGAACGTCACATTGGCTTCAATCCACGCCGCCAGCGCCGGATCCTGTAACCGCGCCAGGCCGAGTACGGCTTCACGGGCAACATGACCATTCTCACGAACGTTGTCACAGGAGAGCACCGTAAACGGCGGCAGACCGCGCTCATGACGGCGTTTCAGTGCCGCTGTGATATAGCCGATCGCCGATCGCGGGGTCTCCGATGTCGCCAGATCCTGTTTAATCAGCGCATTTTCCGGGTCAAGCTGCCCGGTAGCAGGATCGGTGCAATAGCCTTTTTCAGTCACGGTCAGGGAAACAATACTGACATCCGGAGAGGCCATTTTCTCAATCACCGCATCAATACCGTCGATCAGCGGGTGCATCGCTTCTTTCATCGAGCCGATAATTTTCAGCTCTGTGTTATCCGCCCCTTTCTCCGCCACGGTATACAGCATGGACTGGGCTTTCAGCCCTTCGATCAGCGCCGCATCCTGTGCCGACATCAGGTTAACTTCGCAGTAACCCCAGTCGCTGTCTGTTTTTTCTAATACGTGATGGGTGTACAGCGCCTGATGTGCGCGGTGAAACGCGCCGCAGCCGAGGTGAACAATACGGGTGGTGAGACGATCAGTCGTCCAGTCAGGACGCGTTGCGGTGATGTCCGCAGTGACAAGATTCTTTTCCATTACAGGCTCCCGGGGAGCAGGCTGCGGAAGAGATCCCGCAGCCCGGCAGGTACAAAGGTATGAGATATTATTTTGTATAGAATGCGCGGTGAATACCCATTTCCAGGCCACGGATTTCAGCCAGCCCTTTCAGACGACCGATGGCGGAATAGCCCGGATTGGTTTTCTTCTTCAGGTCATCCAGCATCTGATGACCGTGATCCGGACGCATCGGGATCAGAGACTCAGACCCGCTCTCACGGCGGCGGTTCTCTTCGGCGGCAACCGCGCTGATGACATTATACATATCCACATCACCGGCCAGATGTGCCGCTTCGTGGAAGGTATTCGGGTTCTCTTCACGCATCGTTGAACGCAGATGAAGGAAGTAAATCCGCGGACCAAAGGTCTTAATCATATTGACCAGGTCGTTGTCAGCGCGCACGCCGTAAGAGCCGGTGCACATGGTGTAACCGTTGGCATCACTGTTGACGGTATCCGCCATCCACTGCATATCTTCAATCGTGGAGACAATGCGCGGCAGGCCGAGGATAGGACGCGGAGGATCATCAGGATGCACAGCCATTTTCAGGCCGCACTCTTCAGCCACCGGAATGATTTTATTCAGGAAATACGCAAAGTGCTCACGTAATGTCGCTTTATCGATACCGGCGTAACGTTTCAGGTGTTGGCGGAATTGTTCAAGTGTATAGCCTTCTTCCGCACCCGGAAGACCGGCAATAATATTGTTTATCAGTTTTTGTTTTTCGTCATCCCGCATCGTTTCAAAGCGGGTTTTGGCCTGCGCCAGTTCTTCTGCAGTGTAGTCCTGCTCAGCCCCTTCGCGCTGTAAGAGGTAAATTTCGAACACCGCAAATTCAATCTGATCAAAACGTAATGCTTTTGAGCCGTCCGGCAGCTCATATTCCAGGTCAGTACGGGTCCAGTCGAGAACCGGCATGAAGTTGTAGCAGACTGTATAAATCCCGCAGGCGGCGAGGTTACGCAGCGATTGCTGATAGTTGGCAATCCATTTTTCATAGTCACCGGTCTGTGTTTTGATATCTTCGTGGATAGGCACACTCTCAACCACGGTCCATTCCAGATGGTTGGCTTCAATCAGCGCCTTGCGCTTCTGAATTTCATCGGTGGTCCAGACTTCACCGTTCGGGATATGGTGCAGCGCTGTCACGATACCGGTAGCGCCCGCCTGACGAATATCAGATAAAGTAACCGGATCTGCCGGTCCGTACCAACGCCAAGTTTGTTTCATACTAAACCTCGTTTATGCTCCGTAAAGATAACCGGAAAACGCATCAGCAGGTTTCCGGAACGGTATAGTGACATACAACATCATAGCAAACCATTCTGGTCAACCAATTTGGTTAACCAGATCACAATAAGGTGATCATTTTGGGCGACCAATATAAAACCACGAGTTTGATCACATAATAATGCCTACCTTTTATGCAGAATCCCGTTGAATCAGTAAGAAAATAAGTGAACAGCAACGGATTGCCCCTCTATTTGGTTAACCAATACCACATGCCGGTTTAACCATTACGAAAGACAGGGTTGACAGAAAAACAGCATAAAATTCAAAAGGCTGACTATGAAAACAATTAAACATTACAGATGGCATATGATTCTGCTGGTATGCTTCATAACCATCATTAACTACCTTGACCGTACCGCATTAGGTGTCGCAGCACCGACCATTATGAATGACCTAGGGATCACCAAAGAGCAGTATTCCTGGGTTGTCAGCGCATTTCAGCTGGCATATACCATCGGTCAGCCAATCATGGGCTTCTTTATTGATACGATTGGCCTGAAACTCGGCTTCTTTATCTGTGCCATCATCTGGGGTCTTGCCACTATGGCTCATGCCCTGACCGGCTCCTGGCAGGGGCTGGCCTTTATGCGCGGGATCATGGGTTTCAGTGAAGCTTCCGCCATTCCGGCCGGTGTGAAAACCGCCACCACCTGGTTCCCGGCAAAAGAGCGCGGGATAGCCACCGGTGTGTTTAATATGGGAACCTCTTTCGGCGCAATGCTGGCTCCGCCGCTGATCGCCTGGTGTATCATGTTCCACAGCTGGCAGTTCGCCTTTATTGTCGCCGGTGCACTGGCGATTATCGCCGCCTTCGTCTGGTTCTTCTTCTATAAAGATCCGAAAGATGCAAAACGTCTGTCTGATGAAGAACGTGCCTATATTGAAAACGGCCAGGAAAAACATCTCAAATCCGCAAAGAAAGAGAAAACCTCAGTTATCAATATTCTGAAGCAGCGTAACTTCTGGGGTATCGGCCTCTCCCGTTTCCTCGCGGACCCGGCATGGGGAACGATTAACTTCTGGGTACCGATTTTCTTCGTGGAAACCCTGCACTTCAGCCTGAAAGAAATCGCGATGTTTGTCTGGCTGCCGTTCCTGATGGCTGACCTGGGCTGTCTGGCCAGCGGATTTGTGGCGAAATACTTTAACGACCGCGGTGTTTCCCTGATCAACTCACGCCGTATCACCTTCACCATCGGTGCGGTTCTGATGACCACTATCGGTCTGGTCAGTATTGTTGAGAACCCGTACGTCGCAGTGCTGTTAATCAGTATCGGTGGTTTCTCTCACCAGCTGTTATCCACTGTTGCCGCCACCCTCGGCGGGGATCTGTTCAGGAAAGACGAAGTGGCAACCGCTGTGGGTATGGCCGGTGCATGTGCATGGTCCGGTCAGTTAATCTTTAACTTATTTATCGGTGCGTTCGTCGGTATCATCGGCTTCGGTCCGTTCTTTATTGCGCTGGCTGTCTTCGACCTTATCGGTGCTGCCGCGCTGTGGATTCTGATCAAAGAGAAAAAAGAACCGCAGGATCCCGCACAGGATAGTGATGAAACGTTAATCGTCTCTCACTGATCCGCTGAAATCCGTACCGGAGAGATACACAGGGAACCCGCTGTGTATCTCTTTTTTTGCGCTGTCTCCCGGATTCCGCCGCTTTTTTGACAAACACCGGCGTAAAATCATTTTTGGTCGACCAATTTCTGATAAACTCTCCGGGTAAGAATTCCCATTTTACGGCCATGATAATGACACAGTTGACTGAACCAAAACGCCCTTATCAGGAAGTCGGCCATGCGTTGCGCCAGATGATCACCAATATGGATTATGTCATCGGGGACAAACTGCCGCCTGAACGCGAAATCGCTGAAATGCTGGATGTCTCCCGGGCAGTTGTCCGCGAGGCACTGATTATGCTGGAACTGGAAAACCTGATTGAAGTCCGCAAAGGTTCCGGTATCTATGTTGTTGCCCTCCCTCACCTGAGAGAAAGTGCGGTAACTGACCCGTGTGCGCTCAATGCCGCCGGTCCGTTTGAGCTGTTACAGGCGCGGCAGCTGCTGGAAAGCAATATTGCGGAATTTGCCGCCACGCAGGCCACGCCGGTGGATATTGCGAATATGCGCAGCGCCCTGCAGCGGGAACGCGACGAACTGAAAACCGGGGAAGATGAAACCGGTGACCGCGAGTTTCACCTGGCCATCGCACAGGCGACCCATAACAGCATGCTGGTGGAGTTACTGAAGCAATCCTGGGCATGGCGGGAAAACAACCCGATGTGGCTGAAGCTGCATACGCGCATCACCAATAAAGATTACCGCAAAGAGTGGATGACCGATCACCAGGTGATCCTCGCCGCCATGATTAAGAAAGACCCGGCGGCAGCCAAAGAAGCCATGTGGCAGCATCTGGAAAATGTGAAACAGCGTCTGCTGGAGCTGTCGGATGTCGATGACCCGAATTTTGATGGTTATCTGTTCAATTCCTACCCTGTTGACCTGGTACGGAACTGATCCCCCCTCGCACCTTTTTTACTCTCAGACACCAAAAACCGGGCAAAATCAGCCCGGTTTTTTTGACCGTAAAATAAAAATAATACCCTTATTATTCATAGTGTGATTCATCTCTCATTCATAAAAATTATTCAATTTACTGATATATAACACTTATTTTATAACAGAGAAATTTATTCTCTGCCGTCTGCGGCTGCGGAATTTTTTTAGAAAATTTTTTCTGACTACCTGTGCCACTATCCGGCCATTACAATAACTATTAAATATTCATCGCATATTTTACAGGACACCAACTATGAGTAAGAAAATTGCCACTGTGCTGATCCATGGCGGACAGCAGCAGGATAACGTCAACCATGCTATTTTCCCGGCGATCACCACCGCCAGTACATTTGTACAGACCAGTCTGAGCGAACACGGCGAATACGCCTATTCCCGCGTCAGCAACCCGACCCGCCACGCCTATGAAACACTGCTGGCTGATGTCGAGGAAGGCACTTACGCCACCGCAACGGCTTCCGGTGTGGCGGCTGCGGCACTGGTGCTGAATATCTTCCCGCAGGGCTCCCATATTATTGCGATGAAAGGCGTGTACGGCGGGACATTCCGTCTGTTTGAGCGCGTGGCAAAAGAGAACTGCGGCCACGAGTTCGATTATGTTGACCTCAATGATTTAGCCGCAGTGCGCAGCAAAATCAAAGACAATACCCGCATGATCTGGATAGAAAGCCCGACCAACCCGTTACTGGAACTGGTTGATATTGAAGCCATCTGCGGACTGGCCAAAGAACACAATATCGTAACCTGTATCGATAACACCTTCGCGACACCGTGGAACCAGAAGCCTCTGGCGATGGGTGCGGATCTGATCATGGTCTCCTCCAGCAAATATATCGGCGGTCACTCTGATTTAATCGGCGGTGCGGTGATCACCAACCGTGACGATCTCGCGGAAAGACTGAATTTCCTGAAAACCACCACCGGCGCGATTGCCTCACCCTTTGATGCTTATCTCGCCCTGCGCGGCCTGAAAACCCTGGCACTGCGGATGGCGGCACAATGCAGCAATGCGCAAGCCGTGGCGGAGTTCCTGTCCGGTCACGACAACATTGAGAAGGTGTTTTATCCGGGCCTGAAAGATCATCCGCACTATGCGTTATGTAAAAAACAGATGCGCACCGGCGGTGCTGTGGTCACTATTCAGCTGAAAGGCGGCCTCGCAGAAACCGAAGCCTTTGTGAAAAAACTGCGCTATTTTGTGCTCGCGGAATCGCTGGGCGGCGTGGAAAGCATGGTAAATCACTCCGCGACCATGTCCCATGGCTCCATGAGCCGCGAAGAGCGCGAATCCATCGGTGTTTTTGACAGCACGCTGCGTTTGTCTGTCGGTATCGAAGATATCAGCGATTTACTGGCTGATTTACAGCAGGCTCTGGCCTGACACAGCATCACTACCACAATAATAAAAGAGAAAGCGTATGCAGGACTATGGTATCTGGACGGTCATTACCCCGGTCGTCACAATTATTCTGGCCATCTGTACCCGTCAGGTGATTTTATCACTGCTGATCGGGATACTGGTCGGCTTTACTGTTATTCATGATCACAACCTTTTACTGGGTATCCGCGCAACCCTCGAAGGGATTATTGATGTCTTTAAATCATCAGGCAACGCCAAAACCATCATCTTTATGCTGATGATTGGCGGGATTATGCGCCTGGTCGTGGTAACAGGCGGCGTGCGGGCACTTGTCCGTCTGCTGACCAACAAAACGCAGATCATCAAAGGCCGCAAAGGTGTGCAACTGCTGGCGGTGATTATCACGTCGCTGATTTTTATCGAAAGCTCGATTAACCAGCTGGTTTCCGGTGCTTCCACCAAAGCGCTGGCGAAAAAATACGGCGTGCCGCCGGAGAAAATGTCGTACATCATTCAGACCGCCTGTGTGTCTGTCTGTTCTTCCGCCATGATCAACGGCTGGGGTGCGGCAATGATGGGCGTTATCGGTGTGCAGATCTCTCAGGGGCTGATCACCGGCGAGCCGTTTGATATCCTGGCACATTCCATGGTTTACAACATCATGGCCTGGTTCTCACTCGCCAGCATTCTGTTCTATATCTTCAGTAATGTCTCCTGGGGACCGATGCGCAAAGCAGAAATGCGTGCGCAGGCACTCATCAGCTCTGCGGATGTGATCACCGCTACGCCGGAAGAAACGCACGACGAGCCGGAAGATGATAAAGACATTATCGATCATCCGAACTGCCACACCTCACTGAACTTCTTTATCCCGATCCTCTCCACCATTCTGATGGTGCCGGTCGCGCTGTATATCACCGGTGACGGCGAGTTCAGCAAAGGCAGCGGCTCCACCTCGGTTTACTGGGGCGTAATGTTCGGGACGGCGGTGTCATTTGTCTGGTTCCTGGCGCGCCGCGTGATGAATGTCGATACCTTCTTTAAAGAGCTCTATATCGGCTATGCCAATATGATTAAAATCAGTTCGGTG
Organism: Pyrrhopyge papius papius; assembly: GCA_018239585.1. Lineage (NCBI taxonomy): Eukaryota > Metazoa > Arthropoda > Insecta > Lepidoptera > Hesperiidae > Pyrrhopyge > Pyrrhopyge papius. Next base: position 8,771 of record DVQE01000036.1, on the reverse strand, counting down.
ATGATCCTCGCCTTCCTGATGGGCTCTGTCTCTTCTGACCTCAATACAGGTGCCTATATTGCCCAGGTGACATCCGGGGTTATCGCGCCGGGCTTCTCTGTCGGCTTTATCTTCCTGATCAGTGCCATTATGTCACTGGCGACCGGCACCTCCTGGGGCACATTCGCCATCATGATCCCGATTGGTGTGCAGTTAGGTCTGTCCGTTGGTATGCCGCCGGAATATATGATTGGTGCCGCTATCGCCGGGTCTATCTTTGGTGATATGACCTCCCCTATCTCCAGTGATGCGATCGTGGCATCGATGGCGACAGACTGTGACCATATTGAACATATCCGTACCCAGATGCCGTATGCGGTATTAACCGCGAGTTTTGCGCTGGCCGTCTACCTCTGGTTAGGATTCACCTACTGAGTATGACCGCGAATTCAATAAGGAAATGATATGTCTTCTTCTGTAAACACCGCCGGGGCAACCCGGCTGCAACAGACACTGGCGCAGTTCAGTAAGCTTAATCTGCTCAGCGGTGTTACACCGCTGAATAAACTGAATAATCTCTCCCGCCTGCTGGGACGGGAGATTTACATCAAGCGTGATGATCTGACACCGCTGGCAGCGGGCGGCAACAAGCTGCGCAAGCTGGAGTTCCTGATGGCGGATGCCCTGGAAAAAGGCGCACAGTTTATTGTCACCGCCGGGGCCATTCAGTCTAACCACGTCCGTCAGACAGCAGCTGTCGCGGCAATGTACGGCCTGAAATGCGTGGCACTGCTGGAAAACCCGATCGGCAGTCAGAATGCGGATTTCCTGAATAACGGTAACAAGCTGCTGACGGATTTATTCGGTGCGCACTGCGTGATGTGTGATGCCCTGACTGACCCGGATGCGCAGATGCAGGCGCTGATCAACCATATGCAGCTCAGTGATGCCTATATCGTGCCGGTCGGCGGCTCCAATATGCTCGGCTCTCTCGGCTATGTGCAGTGCGCCCTGGAAATCGCGCAGCAGACACCGGAAGGCACAGAATTCGGTGCCGTTGTCGTCGCTTCCGGCAGCGCCGGGACACACGCCGGGCTGTCTGCCGGATTACAGCTGGTGATGCCGCAGACTCCGGTTATCGGAGTCACCGTATCGCGGGTATATGCCGATCAGGCACCGAAAGTGGTTAAACTGCAAAACGAACTGGCACACCTGTTTAATATTGAAACCCCTGCGCCGGTCGCGCTGTGGGATAGCTATTTTGCTCCGGAATACGGCATGCCGAATGCCGGCGGGCTGGAAGCCATTGAACTGCTGGCGCGTCACGAAGGCATTTTGCTGGATCCGGTTTACACCGGTAAAGCCATGGCCGGGCTGATTGACCAGGTTCGCAGCCATCCGGAAGATACGTCACCGCTGCTGTTTGTGCATACCGGCGGTGCTGCCGGGCTGTTCGCCTATCAGGAAGTGAGCCGTTCTCTGTAACAAAACCGGGCGGATACAGGACACACATTCCCATATCCGCCTGGATTATTCATATTATCCTCTGTTTTAACGCCTTTCATTTGTCATTTTATGACGACAAATCCCGCCTTTCTCCCGGAAAAAATAGAATTAACGCCTTTTTTGTCCGGTAATCTGCCGATGATATGTAAAAAAATAATACTCACTATATGCGTTTTATTTCCATTTAATAAACGCAATATACTGATAATAAATGATTTTTTGTTTTCTCTTATTTTTCACGTCATCATAAAATGACTATTACTCCCATTGGTTGTATTAAAAAACTGAATAAAATCAATGAATAAGAAAAAAATTAATGCTGAATTATTATGTCATCCGGGGAAACACTCTGACACATCGATTCATATCCCAGCGAAATATTGCGGATATAATTATTTCCGTGGATAACGATTCACTTTTTATTATTAACTGGATTATGGATTAGTCACCGGGGAACATCATTCAGATGAAAATTGTATTATTTATCTATTTCGTCAATCATACTTAATAATGAACATATACATACCCGGAATTACGCCATAGCATCATGCTTCGGAAACAAAGACAGAATTATTCTCATTCTGTTTTATAACCGAATAATATCCCATCCGGAAATAACGGATATTTCGCATATTCAATATATTGAATAGTATTAATTTACACAAGGTTTTTAAATGAAAAATGTATTAACGGGCAAGGCATTATTATCACTCTTATTAGCCGGTTCAGTAATGAGTGCATCTGCAGAAGAAACACAGGATGGCACCATTACATTCTCCGGGTTTATTTACAACTCAACCTGTACTATCGACCTGAATGGTGATAATTCACCGAATGCACATGTCCAGATGGGCCGTTACCCGACAAGTGCCTTCGGTAAAAAATATGATACCGCAGGCGGTGAAGGTGTCTACGGTAAAATCGATATTTCCTTAATCGATTGCCCGGATCAGGGGAATGTGACATTAAAACTTAACGGAAAACCAAAAAATGGCGAAAGTGATATTTTAGAACTGGATAATCCGGGAGATGACAGTACCGCAAAAAATATCGGTATTATTATCTATGACCGTGATAGTGACCATAGTGGTGACGGTATTGATATCGATGGTTCATTTGAAAAAGAATATCACGTTGAAAACAGCGCCAGCTGGGAAGCCAGCTATGTCGCAAAATATATCAGCATGGCTGATGATGTTGAAGCTGGTCAGGCAAATGCAACATTAAACTACACCCTGACATATAACTAATATTCATTGCGCAGATTATTTAATCTGCGCACCCTTTTTTCGGTTATTTTCCGGAGATACTATGTTCACTAAAAAAAATATTCTCTCTGCTTCTCTGTTTTTTTTATTCACCGTTAACAGCTATGCCGGATTTGGTCTGGAAACAACACGGCTGGTTTATAACGAAAAAAATAAAAGCGAAGGTGTTGTTGCTTTTAATACTGATAAGAACCGGAATTATTTACTGCAATCCTGGATTGAAGATGCAAACGGCAATGTCAGCCCTGACTTTGTCACCACGCCACCTTTACTGAAGCTCCGGGCTGAACAAAAAAACACCTTGCAGGTCACAAAAGTCACCGGAATGCCGGCAGACAGAGAAACACTTTACTGGCTGAATGTGAAATTTGTCGCTCCCAGCAATGAAGATCAGGAAAACGTTCTTCGTTATTCTATGACCAATAAAATCAAAGTGATATATCGTCCTGACTCTCTGCCGGGTAAAAACCTCGATCCTGCGGCAGAAAAACTGGTCTGGAAAGCCGGTGGCCGGACTGTCACGGTGAAAAACCCGACACCGTATTACATCAATATTTCCGGCATCCGCATTAACCAGCGTGATGTGCCGTTCACACAGGGTTATTTTGCCCCGTTTTCTGATACCGCGGTTGCACTGCCGTCACCGGCAGTCCGGAACGCGCCTGTTTCGGTAATGTATATCAACGACTACGGAAAAAGCATCGAAAAACAATTTTTACTCCAATAAGTGACGGTCAATATCATGAAAAATAACCGCGCTGAAATCCGCACACATCTGCTGCCGCTTCTGATGATCCCGGTATGCGCGGCGGTACTTCCCCGTCATGTGACAGCCGCTGACTATTATCCGCCCGGCCTGCTGAATATTGCCGGCAGCGGACAAACGGTGACAAATGAAGAGCTGAGTGTATTCCGTGACAACGATGTGGCGGAAGGAAACTACGATGTCACCCTGTTTATCAATAAAGTAAAAATTACCCGGATGGCTGTTCCGTTTGTGCTGATGACCGGCAAAGAGGATAAAGAAACCCTGCAGCCCTGTTTTACTGAAGCACAGTGGCATGCGTTCGGCATTATTTTTCCGGATAACACCGCTGTTCAGACCACACAGGACGGATGCGTTAATCTCAGCGGAATGGATTTTATCAGCGGCGATCTGGACTTAAACAACCAGATTTACTCCCTGACAGTGCCGCAGTCTCAGCTTAATCAGGACAAAATCCGCAGCCTGGAAGAAAAAAACTGGGATAACGGCATTCCGGCCGCGTTTGTGAATTACAATTTTTCCGCATTTAATCAGCGTAATCGTGGCAACACGCAGGACAGTTATTACGGAAATATCCGGACCCGGGTGAATATCGGCGCCTGGCGCTATAAAAATTATACCGTCTGGACACATAACCAAAGCGGCGGTGATAAATGGAATACCATCAGTAATACAATCTCACGCAATATTAATCCGATAAAAAGTGAGATTGCGGCCGGTAATCTGTATACCTCATCACAATTGTTTGACGGCGTGAAAATCCGCGGTGTTAATCTGAAAACCGATCGCATTATGGAGCCTGCCGACAACCGCAGCTATGTGCCGGTCATCAGCGGTATGGCAAATTCAGAAGCGGTAGTGTCCATTGTCCAGAATGGCGAAACCATTTTCCGCCAGACGGTACCGGCGGGCCCGTTTTCCATTACACAATATTACCCGATGAGTAACGGCGGTAACCTCTATGTCACCGTCAAAGAAACTGACGGGGCAGAAAACCAGTTTATTGTGCCTTTCTCGACAATCGCCAACCTTGAGCGCAAAGGCGGTTTCCGTTATGCCGTTTCTGCCGGACAATACGACAGCAGTAATGACGGTGACGGGAAATTCCTCAGCCAGGCTGAAGCCTTTTATGGCGCGACCGATTACATCACTCTGTACGGCGGAACATTTATTGCTGCTGACTATCATTCTGCCGGACTCGGGACCGCGCTGAATATGGGAACCGCAGGTGCTGTCACCACGGATATCCTGCATGCCCGCACCCGGCTGAATGATGAAAAAACCATCAGCGGTAATGCATTTCGTATCAATTACGCCAAACGGATTGAATCCACCAATACCAGCCTGACGCTGGCAGGTTATCGTCACTTTGATACCGGTTTCTACCGGTTTGAGGATGCCGCCGCCCGTAAGGAATATCAGCCGGATCAGCAACTGAAATTAAAAAATGAGTACACACTGACACTGAACCAGCCGGTATTTTCTGACCGTGCCACACTCAACCTGACGTCAGTGATTTATCAGTACGGTAACGGGCAGACCAGCCGCTCCTATAACGCCGGTTTTAACAGTGATTTCAGCGGTATCAGTTACGGTGTGTATTACACCTATTCACAGGGTAATCAGTTTCAGGAACAGACAAAAAACAATCAGAGCCTGAGCATTAACCTGTCCGTACCCCTGAGCTTCGGTGATTATCCGGTACGCGCGGCTTACAACCTGTCAACTGACAACAATCACCAGACCCAGCAGACCGCCCGCCTGAACGGTAATTTCGGTGAACATAGTCAGGGCAGCTGGGATGTTTATCAGGGGTATACCAATCAGGGTTCCGGCTATTCCGGCGGTATCAGCTCCTCATATCAGTCATCGTATGCGGTGATGAATGCCGGTTACTCTTACAGTCAGGATAATAAAAACCTGAGTTACGGCATCAGCGGCGCACTGGTCGCCACACAGTACGGCATGCTCGCGGCACCAGACTTACAGGAAACCAATGCCCTTGTTCTGACCAAAGATGCCGCCGGTGTCGGTGTGATCAACGGCCGGGCAATGAAGACCAATAATGCCGGCCTGGCACTGGTATCCGGCATGACACCGTACCGGAAAAACAATATCAGTATTGATACCCGGACACTGCCGGATGATGTGGAAATCGAAAATAATATTTCCGGCAACATGATCCCGACCAAAGGGGCATTAATTCTGGCCGATTTTAATACCAAAAAAGGCTATAAGCTGCTGCTGCGCCTGAAAACAGCAGACGACCGGGAAATTCCGCTGGGTGCAGAGGCGGTCATGACCGGTGCGGAAACACAGTTAGTCTCCGGATTTAACAACCTCTATTTTCTGACCGCACAACCGGCAGGTGAAATCCGGATTAACTGGAAACAGGATGGTGCCGCTCACACATGCAGCATTCATTATGATACCGCCCACACTGTACCGGTAAACGGACTCTATATTGCAGATGCAGACTGCCGCACAGGCTCACAATGAGAAATAACATCATGATTATGTCAAAGAAAATAAGAAAAATGGCGGCTGTATCCGCCTTGCTGGCTGCCGGGTATCTGAGTGTATTCCCGGCGCAGGCTGCGCAGGAATGCACACCGGGCGGCTCCAATGCACATATGCCGATGACGGCCCGGGTTGATCTTTCCCTGAGCGGAACGGTTAAGAAGAATGACAAAGTCGGAGAATTTCTTTTTAACGGGCCGGGTTACGGAACACATATTGCCAACTGCGGCCCGGATTCCGAGGTCTATGGCTATGCCACCTATGGCGAAGGCAGCGGTATTATCGCCAGATATTACGGCGATATTGACGGCAATCCCGCCTATCACGTTTCCCCTTCCGGTGTGCAAAGACCCAGCTATGTTTATGTGCTGACTGATACCAGTACAGGCACCGTACTCCGCACCCAGCCCGGCGCCCGTATTACGGTACCGGAAGGCCGGCTGGAACCGCTGAAACTGAAAATTGAAATCTATGCGGCAGTTGATAATCCGCCCACACTGTCACTGAATAATATGACAATCGGTGCCATCCTGCTCTCGCCGTTTGATAAGAACGGCGGAACAACCCGGTACACCTATTCCTATCTGCTGAAAGGAACACTCCAGCAGGCACCGGTTTCCTGCAATGCAGAGAGTACAAATCTCGAATTTCGTCTGCCCCGTGCGCCGGTTTCTGCATTCCGTGAAAAAGGATTTCCTGACGCGGAATACAGCGCAGAAGATAATCTGACACTGACCTGTACCGGCGATGTCTCAGCAAAAATCAAATTACTCTCTGATAATACAGCCGATTACAACGGGAAACCGTCGGTCGTCAGGGTAGATAATGAAGGCAGAAATAATAATTCATCCGGTATCGGCTTTGTGGTCACGTCACCCCTCAGCGATGAAACACCGCTGATCAGTCAGGAGTTTGTCAAACTGGCCGATCTGAATGAAGGCACCACGACAGTCCCGCTGAAAGCACACTATTACCGCTACGGAAATGATGTATCAGCGGGCAAAGCAGAAGCCACCGCTCAGTTTGTTTTACAGTTTAACTGATGTCAGAGCCGTCCGGGTTGCTCCGGGCGGCTGCCGGCACTCAGCTGATGCCGGTGCATCCCCGCCATGCCATCGGTACAGCAGCAAGATGATAAAATGGCGTACCCAGCAGATAATGGTCATACACCGTCAGCCCCGGTGTTTTGTTTTTTTCCATCGCGTAATATTCAACAGGCAGAATAAACGACAGTAGTAACAGCGAGATACCGGCATTCCGGACAGCACGGCGCGGCAGTGCGCGGCTCAGCAGGTGAACCACCGTAAAATATCCCCCGGAAACCACGATAAAAAACAGTACGATACCACTGTTTTCAGCCGGGGAATCACCCGCTGATAACGCGTATTTCTGATGAAGCAGATCAGGAAGCATTGTCCGGTACTCAGCCCCCGCTCCGTGGCAGAAAAAAGCAGATGCGGATAAGTTCAGCCCCCATAAAACTGTCAGCAGGGCGACAACAACTTTGCCTGCGGTATAGCGGAAGAGATACACATTTGCCAGCAGCAGTAATGTCCCCATCACCGTAATTTTTACATTGTACTCCGCACCCGGCCCGCCGGCTAACACCGCCGGTGCCAGAGCAACCGGTACAATCAGTAAAACAGAAGAAAAAAGACGCATAAATTAACTTTTGAGTAACATAAACGATCGGGCTGAAGTAAACCATTAACAACCTGATAAAACAAGTGGCGGAGAGAAAGAAAAACGCGGCCTCCGGAACGGAGACCGCGCTGTGGCATCTGTCAGTGAGATTTGCCCTCTTCAATTCCCAGCCCAATCTGAGAGCGGATAAACTGCGCCTCAAAGCGGCTGCGTTCTTCCTGACCCTGTGCGGAGTTATCCGTCACAGACACCAGCCAGGCCGCAATAAAGGCGGCAAACATCGAGAAAAGCGCCGGATATTCATACGGATAAATTGCTTTTTCATGCCCGAGAATACTGACCCAGATAGTCGGCCCCAGGATCATCAGGATCACGGCGGTTAACAATCCCAGCCAGCCCCCGGCCAGTGCGCCCCGTGTGGTCAGGCGTTTCCAGTACATGGAGAGCAAAATGATCGGGAAGTTACAGCTCGCCGCGATAGAGAAAGCCAGCCCCACCATAAAAGCAATGTTTTGTTTTTCAAACAGAACCCCCAGCCCGATGGCAATAATCCCGAGAATAATTACGGTGATTTTGGAGACTTTTAATTCATCCCGCTCGTTAGCTTTGCCGTCTTTGATGGCACAGGCGTACAGGTCGTGGGAAACCGCAGAAGCGCCCGCCAGGGTCAGCCCGGCAACAACCGCCAGAATAGTCGCGAATGCCACAGCAGAAATAAAGCCGAGGAACAGATTACCGCCGACCGCATCCGCCAGATGCACCGCCGCCATGTTGGTGCCGCCGATCAGTGCCCCGGCCGCATCTTTAAATACCGGGTTCGGGCTGACCAGCAGAATGGCGCCGAAGCCGATAATAAAAGTCAGGATATAGAAATAGCCAATGAATCCGGTGGCATAGAACACACTCTTACGCGCCTCTTTGGCATCACTGACCGTGAAAAAACGCATGATAATATGCGGCAACCCGGCAGTACCGAACATCAGCGCCAGCCCCAGCGATAATGCAGAAATCGGATCCGATACCAGCCCGCCCGGGCTCATAATCGCCAACCCGTTTTTATGTACCGCAACCGCGTCTTTAAACAGGGT
>DVQE01000035.1:0-36981 GCA_018239585.1 Pyrrhopyge papius papius | reverse complement strand
TTAATCACCTGCGCTTTCCGGCAAAGAGAGTGCTCGGGTATTACGTGCGTACGTTACAGAAGGAGATGAAGGATGGATAACGTTATCAATTTAGTGCCAGCAAGATGGGTTACTGAGTCCGTGCTGATGACCATTACCGGCCTGAGATCAGGGACAATTAAAAAAGCCCGAGAAAACTCCTGGGCTGTTGGTCGCGAGTATCTTCACGTATCGCCATACGGAACCCCTAACGAAAAGTCACAATGCATGTACAATCATGAGGCGATCAATTCGTGGATTGAGAAGCAACGTAATGTACAACCGCAATAGGTGAAATATGAGTGTAAAATACCCCACTGGCGTGGAGGTGCACGGTAAAAGCCTCAGAATATGCTTTATGTATAAAGGTAAAAGGATGAGGGAAAGCCTTGGTATACCAGACACGCCAAAAAACAGAAAAGTAGCGGCAGAGTTACGCGCCGCTACCTGCTACCTGCTACCTGCTACCTGCTACCTGCTACAAAATAAAAACAGGTGAATTTAATTACGCAAATGAATTCCCTGATTCAAAAAATATCAGCATGTATTGTAGTTCTGGTAAAACTGCAACGTATGGTGAAATAGTAAAGTCGTGGGTATCAATAAAAGAAATTGAGATATCCGCTAGTACATTAAAGAAATACAAATCAATACTAAATGCTTTATCTAACTTCATTAACAATAATAAAATTATATCATCATTCACACATGAAGATATACTACTAATAAGAAAGGAATTATTAACGAGCCCGACACTTGATACTGACCATAAAAATAATCGTCTCGGCAGGAGTGTCTCTACGGTTAATAATTATATGAGAATATTGAAAATGGTTTTCGAGTTTGCCTTTAATGGAGGTTACACAGGAACAAACATATTTTCATCTATCTCAGAGTTAAAAAAGGAACGCGTACCGCCAGACCCTATTAATCATGATGAGTTCGGCAGGCTGCTTAATTCTGCAAATAACCGCCAGGCAGCAAATATGCTTATCACATCAGTTTACACCGGCATGCGCCCTGGTGAATTGTGCGCCCTGGCATGGGAAGATATCGACTTCACCGCCAAGACAATCACAGTTCGCAGGAATATTTCAATTCTCGGACACTTCTCTCTCCCGAAAACGAAAGCTGGAACAGATCGGGTGATCCACATGCTTGACCCTGTAATTAACTGCTTGAGAGATCAGATGCTGCTAACGAAGATGACAGGAGAAGACAAGGTTACCGTTGCAACCAGGGAGTATGGAAAAACGAGAGAGGACATTTGCACATTTGTTTTTCAGCCACAGGTTACAGCCAGCAATGGCATTAAAACAAAGTTCTATTCCCCCGGTGGTTTCGGCCAGGTGTGGAATGCGCTGATAAAGAAATCCGGCGTTCGTCACCGGAAAGCTTATCAGACACGACACACATATGCCTGCTGGATGTTATCTGCCGGTGCAAATCCTGCATTCATTGCCACGCAAATGGGTCACGTATCTTCAAAGATGATCCACGATGTGTACGGAGCATGGATGAAGGAAAATGATGCCGACCAGATAGCCATTATGAACAATAATGCCCCACCCATGCCCCAAGCAAGATACAGAAAAGCCATTTAACCTTTTATATCAATGTGTTAATACCATCACACCGGCATTGACATAATTTCCTGATACGCCGCCACCAGTTTATTACGCACCTGAATACCCATTTGCAGGCTCAGGCTCGCTTTCTGCATATCCACCATGACATCATTAAGGGAAATATCGGCTTTGCCGAGTGTAAAGTCTTCCACCTTTTTTGCGGAATTAATGCGGGTGGTATTGATCTCATTCACTGCTGAGATCAGGTGATCACCAAACCCCGGCGCATCAACGACCGGCCTGGTCTGGTTTGCTGCCTGTGCTGCTGTTACATTCAGCTGGGAGACGACTCCCTCAATTGCCTGAATTGTCATGTTTTTTCTTCCGTTAACAGGGATTAATGTGTACCCCGGAAACCGCTTTCTGCTGAAAAAGGCACCGGTCACATCCTATTGCCTGCATACCCTAACACACCCTTTTTAACTTGAAGCCCGTAAATAACACCAAAATCACGGGCTGATTCTGTCATTAGATTGGTTATCCGCGGGGAATAATAGCAGCGTAAAAAAGTGACGTTACAAAGAGGGAAATTACGTTGTTTCGCCAAAACTATTTTCACCCGTCAAATCAGCAAGGCAGGGAATGTTTATGAGTGCCGCACCACAAGACACCGGAGATACCAAAAAGGGATTCGCTCTGATTATTGACCGTATTAAGGCTGATCCGAAGGTTCCGCTGATGGTCGCGGGCGCGGCGGCAATCGCCGTTATTGTTGCGTTGTTCCTCTGGATGCGCAGCCCGGATTACCGCGTTCTGCTCAGTAATCTGAGTGCCAAAGACGGCGGCGATATTGTCAGCCAGCTGACACAGATGAATATGCCTTACCAGCTCGCGGATAACGGCAGTGCCATTCTGGTACCTGCTGATAAAGTGCATGAGCTGCGGCTGAAACTGGCACAGGCCGGTCTGCCGAAAGGCGGTAACACCGGCTTTGAACTGCTGGATAAAGAGCAGTTCGGTATCAGTCAGTTCAGTGAGCAGGTGAACTATCAGCGCGCCCTCGAAGGGGAATTGTCACGCACGATTGAATCACTCAGCCCGGTTCAGACCGCGCGGGTGCATCTGGCGATCCCGAAGCCGACCCTGTTTGTCCGCGAGCAGAAATCACCGACCGCCTCCGTCACCGTCGGATTGCTGCCGGGCCGCGCACTGGATGAAGGCCAGATCAGCGCGATTGTGCATATGGTCTCCGGCAGTGTGTCCGGATTAACCTCATCCAACGTCATTATTGTTGACCAGGCCGGACGCCTGCTGACAAACAATGATAACAGCCAGCAGTCTGTCAGCACATCTCAGATGCGCCTGACGCAGGAAACAGAAGCCCGCCTTAAACAGCGTATTGAAGATCTGCTTGCGCCGCTGGTCGGTCGTACCAACGTACAGGCGCAGGTCACCGCTCAGGTGGATTACTCCAAAGTCGAGCAGACCGCTGAAGAATACAAGCCAAACCAGCAGCCGGATTCCGCCGCTGTCCGCTCACGTCAGAGCAGCCAGAGTCAGCAGAACAGCAACGGCGGCCCGGGCGGCGTACCGGGCGCATTATCCAATCAGCCGGTCAGTGCCCCTTCCGCCCCTGTTGAAACAGCAAAAGCGGATACAAAAGATAACAAAACGGCATCCCCTGCCGACAATAACCGCAACAGCAACATTAATTCACAGAGTGATGAAACCACAAACTACGAAGTGGATCGCAAAATCAGTCATACCCAGCGCCAGATTGGCGTGGTTGACCGTCTCTCTGTCGCGGTAATTATTAACTGGCTGCCGCAGAAGAAAGAAGACGGCACTGAGGAAATGCAGCCGCTGCCGCCGGAGATGATCAAAGAGATTGAAGCGCTGACCCGCGAGGCAATGGGCTATTCCGCCGTTCGCGGCGACACGCTGAGCATCACCAACTCCCGCTTTACTGATGAAGGTCAGCTGACCGAAGAGCCGTCGCTCTTCACAAGCCCGGTCATCATTGCGCAGGTACTGGAGTACGGCAAGATCCTGCTGCTGTTACTGGTGGGCTGGCTGTTATGGCGCAAAGGTATCAGACCGCAGTGGCAGCGCTACCGCAAAGCACAGCAGGCGGAAGCGGAAGCCCGTATGTTTAAGGCAACGCAGATGAAAACCCCGCTCGTGGCTGATGAGGTTATCAGTGACGATATGGACGAGAAAACCCGCCGCCGCCTGACCCGTCAGCGTGTCAGCGCCGAAATTCAGAGCCAGCGTATCCGTGAGATGGCGGATAAAGATCCGCAGGTTGTGGCAATGGTTATCAGTCAGTGGTTAGGAAAAGCACAATGAATTTAAGCGGAACAGAAAAGAGCGCCGTCATGCTGATGACGCTCGGTGAGGACCAGGCCGCCGAGGTCTTTAAACACCTGAACAATAAAGAAGTTCAGCAGCTGAGTATGGCGGTGTCCAACATGCGTCAGGTCTCCAATGCCGAGCTGGCGGAAGTCCTGACGGAGTTTGAGGAAGCGGCGATTCAGTACGCAGCACTGAACATCAATACCAATGATTATCTGCGTTCCGTGCTGGTCAAGGCGCTGGGTGAAGACCGCGCCGCCAGCCTGCTGGAAGATATCTTCGAGAAGCACGAAAGTGCCTCCGGGATCGAAAGCCTCAACTATATGGAGCCGCAGACCGTGGCCGATATTATCCGCGACGAACATCCGCAGATTATCGCCACCATCCTGGTGCATTTAAAACGCAACCTGGCCGCCGATGTGCTGGAACTGTTCGACGAACGCCAGCGCAACGACATTATGCTGCGTATCGCCACCTTTGGTGGTGTCCAGCCTGCGGCACTGGCGGAACTGACCGAAGTTCTCAACAATCTGCTGGACGGCCAGAACCTCAAGCGCAGCAAAATGGGTGGCGTGAGAACCGCAGCCGAGATCATCAACCTGATGAAAAGTCAGCAGGAAGAAGGTGTTATCGGGGCAATGCGCGATTACGACGGCGAACTGGCGCAACGTATTATCGACGAAATGTTCCTGTTCGAGAACCTTATCGAAGTGGACAACCGCAGTATCCAGCGCATCCTCCAGGACGTCTCCAACGACTCGCTGGTTATTGCACTGAAAGGCTGCAACGACGAGCTGCGCGAACACTTCCTGCGCAATATGTCCACCCGTGCAGCTGAGATTGTCCGTGATGATCTGGAATCCCGTTCACCGGTACGCATGTCGCAGGTTGAGAATGAACAGAAATCCATTCTGCTGATTGTCCGCCGTCTGATGGAAACCGGTGAAATTGTGATTGGTGGTGGTGACGATGTCTATGTCTGATAAAGAAAACACCACACTGCCGTGGAAGCGCTGGCAGCCGCGGGAACTGAATCCGTGGGATTTAAATTCTTCGGTGCTCCCTGCTTTGTCCGATGAGCCGGAGCCGGAAAAGCCCAAAGTGCCCTGCCTCGAACCCCGGGAAGTGCTCGAGCAAATCAATCTGCTGGATAACCTGAAAGAAGAGGCGCAGCGCAGCGGTTTTCAATCCGGTCATGAACAGGGACAAAAAGCCGGTTATGACGCCGGGTTTGCTCAGGGTCTGCAGGACGGTACGGAACAGGGCCGTCAGCAGGTACTGGCAGAACAGCAGCCGCTCACGGAAGCGTGGCAGAAACTGTTGTCCGAGTTCAGTTATTCCCTCGACAGTTTTGACAGCGTGGTGACCACCAAACTGTTGCAGATTGCCCTGACCGCCGCCCGTCAGGTGCTTGGTCAGCCTGCCGTCTGTGACGGTACCGCGCTGCTGGAAGAGATCAGCCGTCTGCTTCAGCAGAAACCACTGTTTGCCGGTCAACCGGAACTGCGGGTTAACCCGGTACATATTGAGATGCTGGAGCAGCATATCGGCACCCAACTCAGTCTGAACGGCTGGCAGCTGGTACCGGATCCGCAGCTGCATGCGGGCGGATGCCGTGTGGTAGCGGATGACGGCGAAATCGATATGAGTGTTGCCACCCGCTGGCAGGAGCTGTGCCGGTTATACGCGCCGGAGACGTTATCATGACCGCGCGAATCGGTCGCTGGATAAGCGCGCTGGACAACGTTGAATCCCGGATGTCCGGTGTGGTGATGACCCGCCATTACGGGCGCCTGACCAAAATCACCGGGCTGGTGATGGAAGCTGAAGGCATCAAAATGCCGCTCGGTGCCACCTGTTTTATCGAGCGCGTGATCAACGGCAACACTGAAGAAGTTATCTGTGAAGTGGTCGGTTTTAACGGTCCGCGTATGCTGCTGATGCCGCTGGCAGAGCCGGACGGTATCGCGCCGGGTGCGCGCGTGTATGCACAATCCACCGGAAGCGGCGGGCAGACCAGCCGTATGCTGCCGCTGGGTGATGAGCTGCTCGGCCGTATTCTTGACGCCTCCGGCAATCCGCTGGACGGCAAAGGGCCGCTGGACGCCAAAATCCGGGCTCCCCTGACTACGCCGCCGATCAACCCGCTGGAACGTTCGCCGATTAAAGACGTGCTGGATGTCGGTGTCCGCGCTATCAACGCCCTGCTGACCGTCGGGCGCGGTCAGCGTATGGGCCTGTTTGCCGGTTCCGGTGTCGGGAAAAGTGTGCTGCTCGGCATGATGGCGCGTTTCACGCAGGCGGACATTATTGTGGTCGGGCTGATTGGCGAGCGCGGTCGCGAAGTCAAAGATTTTATTGAGAACATCCTCGGCGCGGAAGGACTTCAGCGTGCCGTGGTCGTCGCGGCACCGGCGGACGTTTCCCCGCTGCTGCGGATGCAGGGTGCCTCTTATGCCACGCGGATCGCGGAATATTACCGTGATCTGGGCCGCAATGTGCTGTTAATTATGGATTCACTGACCCGTTACAGTATGGCACAGCGTGAAATTGCGCTCGCCATCGGAGAACCGCCTGCCACAAAAGGCTATCCTCCGTCGGTGTTCGCAAAATTACCGGCACTGGTCGAACGGGCAGGCAACGGTAAAAACGGCGGCTCTGTTACCGCGTTTTACACTGTTCTGACCGAAGGGGATGACCAGCAGGATCCGATCGCTGACTCCGCGCGGGCCATTCTTGACGGCCATATCGTGCTTTCACGATCTCTGGCGGAATCCGGACACTACCCTGCTATCGATATCGAAGCCTCCATCAGCCGTGCCATGACCGAGCTGATTGAGAAAAGCCATTACCGGAAAATTCAGCGTTTCAAACAGCTGACCTCGGCTTACCAGCGCAACCGCGACCTGATTAACGTCGGTGCTTACGCGGCAGGCAGTGACCCGATGCTGGATGAGGCCATTCAGCGGTTCCCGTCTATGGCGAAGTTCCTGCAACAGGATATCGATGAGCGCTGTGACTACCCGGCCGCCTGTGAGCAGCTCAGTCAGGTGATACCGGACGCATAACGAGGTCGTCAATGTCAAATACGCATGCACTCACCACGCTGTTAAATTTAGCTGAAGAAGCCGCCGAAGAGGCGGCTAAAGTGCTGGCACAGGTGCGTCAGACCCACACACAGATGAGCCAGCAGCTGACCATGCTGGAGAATTATCAGGCCGATTACCGGCAGAAGCTGAATCAGACACTGTATAGCGGGATGGCTGCCGATAAATGGCAGAACTATCAGCAGTTTCTGGTCACCCTCGAACTGACCATTGAACAGCAGCAGGGTCAGCTGAACCTGTGGGAGCAGCGCGTCAGTGATGCCAACCGTCACTGGCAGGAAAAACAGCAGCGCGTCAATGCCTTCGATACCCTGATCCGCCGTGCGGATCATGCAAAAAATCAACGACAAAACCGGCTGGAGCAAAAACAGATGGATGAATTTGCCCAGCGAGCGACTTTATGGAGAACCCGTTAATGGATGTCAACGCCGGTAGCAAAGCCGTCAGTTCCGCTGACAATACACTGAATAAACAGGAATCACCGCGTGCGGAAGATGCACAGGCAACCGCCCTGCCGTTTCAGGCGGTGATGGATGCACAGCCGCCGCGCCCGGAAAAACCGGCACAGGCGGTACATGCGGTGAAACAAACCCGCAATGACACTGCCGCGCATAAACAGGCGGCTGACAATAAAACAGCCGCTGCGCAGGAAAAACAGACCGGTGCCGACACCATGGCACAGCTGAATTTCTCCCGCCGCCTTGCCGGGGATACGGCCTCACCGGTGCTGGATGCAAAACTGCTGACCACCGGGGATGATGCACCTGCATTACCGCTGACAGAAGGTGAAGCGGACAATGCCTTGCTTGCACTGCTGAAAGAACGCCTGACCGGGAAAGAAAGCCGCACTGCGGAGAAAGCGGCTGCCGATACAAAGCTGCATATTGATGACAGCGGAAAAAACAGCGCCAAAACCACAGATCTGCCGGAAGAGGTGCTGACGAAGACCCGTGATAAGCCTCTGCTTACGGATGAAAATAATGATGCCCGCACTCTGTTTGTTGATGATAAATCCAAACCGCGCGAGGATCAGCCGCGTTTTTCACTGACCGATACCCAAAAACCGGATCAGAAAGCCCTGCCGGAGGATTTTTTACCGCTAAATAAGAAATCTGCTGACACTTCCGTGCCGTTATCGCTGGCTTCCGCCGCTGATAACAGTGCCGATAACAGCAAAAGCGCATTCAGCATCAAAACAGAAAGCAGCGCCTTTCAGACGGTAACCGCGCCGGGCAGTCATACTGTCGTGCAAAGCCCGGCGCTGATGCCGGCAGCGGCACAAAGCACCGCAGCTCAGACCAATGCGCCGGTGGCTCAGCCCGCCATGCAACTGACTGCGCAACTCGGCAGTGAGTTATGGCAGCAGCAGGTCAGCCAGAATATGATCTATTTCTCCCGTCAGGGATTACAGCAGGCACAGCTGCGTCTGCATCCGGAAGAGCTGGGCTCGCTGAATATCCATCTTAAAATTGAGGATAATCAGGCGGTGATGCACTTTGTTTCCCCGCACAGCCACGTCCGCGCAGCCATGGAGTCCATGATGCCGGTGCTGCGCAACGCTCTTCAGGAGAGCGGAATTCACCTGGCGCAAAGCTCTGTCGGGCAGGAATATCACGGTAATCAACAAGGCTCCGGTGATGATCGCCACAGCGGCGGCAATGCTGACGGAATTGCTTCCGCCGGCAGTATCAGCGGCGTGAATATCAGCACCGATAACCTTGTCCGCCCGGCGGCACTTCATAACGCCCGCGCCCGCGGCGGAATCGATACCTTCGCCTGATCCCTGCGTATAACGGCGGTACAGGGGGCTAAAGCCCCGAGTTACCGCCTTTTTGCTTCGTTTTTCCCCCCTTTAGTCCTTCAGAAGCACGCCATAATGGACGGGCTTACAGAGTATGAACCCCCTGCCGGGGTTCGCTATCAAGAAATAGGAATTCAGTTAACATGTCGTCTTCACGCAATGCCTCAAAAGGTTCCAATACCGGGTTACTGGTTATCTTTGCCCTGATTGCCCTCGCAGGAGCAGGTTTCGGGGGGTACAGCTGGTGGTCTTCTCAGCAGGACAGCACCACTGCCGGTACCGCAGACGAAAAACGGGCCAATATGCCTGAGCCTATCTTTATGGGCATTGAACCGTTTACCGTGAATCTTCCCGGTATGAACAACGGCCGTGATCGTGTGCTGTATATTGATATGACACTGCGTCTGGCCAACGAACGTTCCCGCAAACAACTCCATGAATATCTGCCGGAAGTCCGCAGCCGCCTGTTACTTTTGCTCTCACAGCAGTCCCCGCAGACGCTCAGTACCCATGACGGCAAACTTCAGCTGATGAAGGCAGTGAAAACCACCTTAGCGCCGACCGTGGTACAGGGACAGCCGGATCAGGAAATTTCGGATGTGTTATTCACCACCTTTATTCTCCGGTAAAACTGATGAGCGATAATATTTTATCTCAGGCAGAGATAGACGCGCTGCTCAATGGTGACTCGCCGTCAGAGCCGCAGCCTGCCGACACCGCACTCAATAAACGTAAGGACAACGTCCGTCCTTATGATCCGAATACCCAGCGCCGCGTTATCCGCGAGCGGATGCAGTCCCTGGAAATTATTAACGAGCGTTTTGCCCGTCAGTTCCGTATGGGGCTGTTCAACATGCTGCGCCGCAGTCCTGATATCACGGTCGGTGGTATTAAAATTGAGCCTTATCATGAGTTTGCCCGTAATCTGCCGGTGCCGACCAACCTGAACCTGGTACATATGCCGCCGCTGCGCGGAACCGCATTGTTCACTTTTGAGCCGGCACTGGTTTATATCGCTGTCGATAACCTGTTCGGCGGGGACGGTCGTTTTCCGGTCCGTTCAGAAGGCAAGGAATTTACCAACACCGAACAGCGCATTATCCACCGCATGCTGAAACTGGCCCTGAACGCCTACCGCGATGCCTGGAAGCCGATTGCCGAAGTGGATGTGGAATATGTACGTTCCGAAATGCAGGTGAAATTCACCAATATCACCACCTCCCCCAACGATATCGTGGTCACCACCTCCTTCCTGGTGGAAATCGGCAATACCGTGGGTGAGCTGAGTATCTGTATTCCGATCGCCATGATTGAACCTGTCCGTGAACGGCTGATTAACCCGCCGATGGAGCATGGTCACCAGGAAAATGAAGCCTGGGTGTCCAGTCTGATGACCCAGGTGAAACACTCCGAACTGGAGCTGGTGGCGAACTTTGCTGAAATCCCGCTGCGGATTTCAAAATTACTGCAACTGCAAAAAGGGGATGTGATCCCGGTGGAGAAACCGGATCGCCTGATCGTCAGTGTGGATGGCGTACCTGTCCTGACCAGCCAGTATGGCACCCGGGACGGGCAGTATGCGTTGCGTGTGGAACATTTGATTAATCCTGTATTAAACACTCTGGACGAGGAAAAAACCAATGAGTGAGGCGAACAACACTCCTGATATGAACCCGGAACACGATGGTGAGTCTCTGTGGGCAGAGGCAATGGAACAACAAAAAAAAGCAGAAACCGGGACCAGTCAGGCGTTTGATAATCTCGACAGCCAGAATCCGCTGAATCAGCTGTCTGATATCAATCTGATTATGGATATCCCTGTCCGTCTCTCTGTGGAACTGGGCCGGACAAAAATGACCATCAAGAAGCTGCTGAGTTTATCCCAGGGCTCTGTGGTGGCACTGGACGGGCTGGCCGGTGAACCGCTGGATATTCTGATCAACGGCTATCTGATTGCCCAGGGTGAAGTGGTGGTGGTCTCCGATAATTACGGGATCCGCATCACCGATATTATCACCCCGTCTGAACGTATGCGCCGCCTGAGCCGCTGATATGACACCGACTGCATCCGGCACCCCCGTTTTACCGGCCGCAGAAAAAACGGCAGACCATGCCGTTTTTTCTTCCGTGACCCTGCCGCCGCCCGCTGCCGGTTCTCCGGCAATTAACAGCACGGACAGTCTGCTTCAGGTGTCCGGTGCCCTCAGCGGCATTATTCTGCTGATCCTGGGACTGACCTGGCTTGTCCGCAAATTCGGTTTTACCGCAAAACTGGCCGGTAAAAACCCGCTGCTGCGGATCAGAAGCACCTGTTCTCTGGGCAACAAAGAACGGCTGGTGGTGGCGGAAATTCAGGGCGAATGGCTGGTACTGGGTGTGACCACGCAGTCGGTGAATCTGCTGCACCGCTGTCCGGCTGACCCGGCAGCGGTGACCGATGCCCCTTCCGCCTTTCAGGCACTGCTGAAAACCAAACGTACCGCCAATCACGATGCGGTACCGGCTGACGAACCACGCTGAGATTTTTCATGATGTCATTGCTCAAACGCGCCCTTCCCGCACTCGCTCTGTTTCTGCTGGTTCCGCAGGCACAGGCTTCACTGCCGGGGGTTGTCAGCCATGTGCTGCCGGATGGCGGCCAGAGCTGGTCTTTGCCGGTTCAGACCCTGCTGTTTCTGACATTGCTGGGCTTTATCCCTGCTCTGCTGCTGATGACCACCAGTTTTACCCGCATCATTATTGTGCTGGGCTTATTACGCAACGCCCTCGGCACACCGTCCGCACCACCGAACCAGGTGCTGCTCGGACTGGCGCTGTTTCTGACGTTTTTTGTGATGTCGCCGGTGTTCGATAAAGTCTACGACGAGGCTTACCGTCCGTTCAGTGAAGACAAGATCAGTCTGGAAACGGCACTGGATCGCGGTACCGCACCGCTGCGCACCTTTATGCTCGGTCAGACACGCGAAAACGACCTGGCTCTGTTTGCCCGTATCGCCAAAGTAGGTGAAATTCAGGAGGCCAAAGATGTGCCGATGCGCATTCTGATCCCGGCCTTTATCACCAGCGAACTGAAAACCGCCTTCCAGATTGGTTTCACGCTGTTTATTCCGTTCCTGATTATTGACCTCGTGGTGGCCAGTGTCCTGATGGCACTCGGGATGATGATGGTACCGCCCGCCACGGTTTCCCTGCCCTTTAAGCTGATGCTTTTTGTGCTGGTGGATGGCTGGCAGTTGCTGCTCGGTTCGTTATCACAAAGCTTTTTTTAGCCGGGAAATAATATGAGTCAGGAGAAAGTATGACACCGGAATCCGTAATGGCGCTGGGCACCGAAGCCATGAAAATCGCCCTGATGCTGGCCGCCCCGCTGCTGCTGGCGGCGCTGGCAGCCGGTCTGCTGATCAGTCTGTTACAGGCGGCGACCCAGGTGAATGAAATGACCCTGTCATTCATTCCGAAAATTCTGTCTGTTATCAGTGTGATTGTGATTGCCGGTCCGTGGATGCTGAATCTGCTCACGGATTATATGCGCACACTGTTAACCAATCTGCCGTTTATTATCGGCTGACCTATGTTAAGTATCACCAGTGAAACACTGACACTGTGGCTCAGTCAGGGATTTTACCCGTTTATCCGGGTACTGGCACTGCTGGGAACAGCACCGTTTTTCAATGAAAAACAATCGATCAGTAAAGTGCGGGTGATGCTGGCGTTCTTTACTGTCCTGATAGTCTCCCCGCAATTGCCGGTGGTGAATATCCCGCTGTTTTCCGCTCCCGGTCTGTGGGTGATTTTACAGCAGGTGGTGATTGGTGTGGCGATGGGGCTGACCATGCAGATGGCATTTGCCGCCGTCCGTCATGCGGGGGAAGTGATCGGTCTTCAGATGGGTTTATCCTTCGCCACCTTCTTTGACCCGAGCGGCGGACCGAACATGCCGATTCTGGCACGTATCCTGAACCTGATTACTCTGCTGCTGTTTCTCGCGTTTGACGGGCACCTGTGGCTTATCCATATTGTGATAAGTTCGTTTGATCTTATCCCGGTGCAGGTCACCCCGCTTAACCGTGAAGGGTTCCGTATGCTGGTGCAGTCGGCTAACCATATCTTTCTCAACGGATTAATGCTGGCGCTGCCGTTTATCACTCTGTTCCTGATTCTTAACCTCGCATTGGGGATTCTGAACCGGATGACGCCGCAGCTTTCTGTTTTTGTGGTGGGATTCCCGCTGACGCTGACAGTCGGTATCAGTATGCTGGGTCTGATCATTTCCGTTCTGCCGGGCTTTACCGAACGCGTGATCCATCAGGCGTTTGAGCAGCTCTCACTGATTTTCAATCTGTTTGCCTCACCATAACCGGCTTTCACCCATTTCCGATGTCATAACAGCATAAATAATCGTATATCCCGGAAATAAAAAACCGGTAATCACCGAGAAAGTGATTACCGGATCCGGTAATGGCGTACAAATGAATATTGCTGTGTATAATCCGGAAAACGACTTGAGAAATAACACGGTTACCAGTTTCCTGCTGAATAGCCTCCGTCAACCGGCATAACAGTGCCGTTAATATAATCAGACTTCAGCAGAAAACGAATACTTTCTATAATATCATTAATGGTGCCGACTTTATCCGCCGGTGAGACTAAATTAATAAAATCCTGATTGAGTTCTGTATTCAGCGGGGATTCAATATACCCCGGCGCCACGGCATTAACACGGATATTTTTCTTCGCGTACTCCAGCGCCAGTGCTCTGACCAGCCCGTGTACACCTTCCTTTGCCAGAACACTCAGTGCGGCCGGTATTTTCTGTGACGGCTGCAGGGCAATACAGGAGGTTACCACGATAATTTTACCACCGTGATTTTTCAACATGTTTTTAATCGCCAATTGACTCAGATTAAATAAACTATAAATATTGCTGTTTATTAAATGCATGAAATCATCCGGCGTCGTTTTTTCATAAGTTTTGCTGAGAAAAGCACCGGAATTATGAATAATAATATCGATATTCCCGAAATGAATAATTCCCTGTTGTATCAGTTGTCCGGCGAAATCGGCACAATGGCTTTCACCGGTCACGGGCAGAAATGCGGTTTTATTATCCAATTCCTGTAAAAAATGTTGTTTGTTTTCATCACTGCTGAATATACCGATCACGTTATAATCGTCATCAAGCAGTGTCCTGACTAATGCTTTCCCCAGACAACTTTCTGCATCAGTGATGATGGCAGTTCGCTGTTGTGGTTTCATAAATAGCCTGTGGTTATGATTTAATACCTGTAATTGATGTAAATTATTATATTTCTTCGCTGCGTGAAATAAACTACTCTGATATCACTTCATTACCAACCTGAGGTTAATAATGCCACGCCATTTTGATGACCTGATGCTGGGAACGCTGGAGCTGTTTTGCTGTGCTGCGGAACTGAAAAGCTTTACCGGCGCTGCCAAAGCCATGAATATTTCACCGGCGGCGGTCAGTAAAACCATTTTACGGCTGGAGCAGAAGCTCGGCAGTACCCTGTTTCTGCGTTCCACACGGCATATCCGCCTGACAGAAGCCGGTGAACAATATCTCGGTTACTGCAAAACGGCATTACAGGCCATGTACACCGCCGAAGAAACGCTGCTGGATATGCGCACTATCCCGGCCGGGAAAATCCGCGTCAGCCTGCCGAATGACTATGCATACCGCAAGGTGTTTCCGCTGATGCCGAAATTCCGCCACCGTTACCCGCAGATTGAGGTCGATTTCCACCTGCGCTTCCGTATTCTGAGCCAGGAAACCACCGAGTGTGATGTGGTGGTCACCAGCTGGATTGACCGGCTGCCGGACTGGATTGCCACCAAAATAGATTATGCCCGGTTCTGGATCCTGGCCTCACCGGACTATCTGAAACATGCGCCGCCGCTGAACACCCCGGATGATCTGGTACATCATAACTGCCTCCAGATGCATTTGCCGGAACATACCCGCCCGCTGCCGTGGCCGCTGGTGATCAATGATGAGGTTGTGCATGTTGAAACCACCGGCGACCTGGCCTTTTTTGAGGATGTGATGGCGGCTTATTATATGGCTGTCGATGGTAACGGCCCGGCAATGATGCACGATTTTATTGCCCATAAAGCGGTGGAGAGCGGAAAGCTGGTGCGGGTGCTGGAAGATTACGCCAATGTCTCACACATCTATTACCTGGCCTGTCCGGCGGATGCCCGCCATTCACCGCGTATCCGTGCTTTTATGGATTTTCTGGCTGAAGAACTGAAACCGGAAGGGAGTTTTCCGGATCACTGGGTGATAGCCCCGGTACGCTGACCGGTGTCCGGCATAAAAAAAGGCCGTCGCAATGACGGCCAAAGGAATTCAGTACTGCATCCGGATAGTTTAACGACCAAACAGCGACATGCTGTTGAGATCCTTAAAGATATCCTGTGAGGCCTGGAACAGCGCCATTTCTTTTTGGTAATCCGATACCGTGCTGGTCCAGTCAGTCTCGACCAGGCCACTCAGACGGCTTTCATTCTGGATTTTACGGGTCTGTGACAGGAAATCCAGGCTGTCAATTTCCTGTAACTGTAAGCCCTGTTTCGCTTCAATATTGGAGATTTTATCCATCCCGGCTTTCACACCGCGATTTGCTTCATCCATCCCGGCTTTGGCTCTGTCCAGATCCGCCTGTGAGGCATTCTGCTGAGGAATTTTCAGTGCTTCCAGGCCTTTGTTGATCGCGGTGAACATATCAGCGACTTTTTCACCTTTCGCGTTTGTCGTGGTGGCAAACACTTCCGAACCGGCAAAATAGCTGGTCATTTCACGGTCACTGCCCACGTTCTGGGTAATGGATTTATCGCCGCCTTTGTAAAGCACCTCACCGGTCGTTGCATCCACTTCAAACGGCGGGGTGTCTGATTCATAACCGCCGAAAATATAACGGCCATTACCGTCAGTCGTGTTGCCCAGCGACACCAGCTGATCTTTCAGCCCCTGCAGCTGTTCTGCCAGTGAAGCACGGTCGTTATCGCTGAGTGAGCCCTGGTTGGATGCCTGAATAATCGTGGTATCCATCTGTGTGGAAACGCTGTTCATCTGCGTCAGAATACTCATCTGCAGTGTCATCCCGGTTTTGGCATACCCGCGTGTGGATGCATACTGCTGATTACGGTTCTCAGACTGAGTGACACGCACCGCCTGCGCGGATGCCTGCGGGTCATCAGACGGTTTACTGACACGTTTACCGGAAGCCAGTTTACTGCCCGCTTCCATCCAGCGGGCCGTGGCATTGTTCATATCCGACACACGCTGACTGAACATTAAATTGGTGCTGAAACGCATGATAATTTCCTTCTTAACTCAAAATCAGAATGCACGCATCAGAACGTTGAATAATTCATCAACGGTTGACAGCACTTTGGCGTTGGCATTAAAGAACTGCTGCATTTTCTGCATCTGCACACTTTCTTCGTTGGTATTGACGCCGGAGATGCCCTGCTGCTGCTCATAGAAGCTGACGGTCAGTTTGTTCTGAACCTCAGAATCAATCTGTGCCTGGCTGGCTTTGCTGCCAACCTCATTCACCACGGAGGCATAGAAATCAGACAGCGTGGATGTGCCGCCGACCAGTTTCTGATCCTGCAGTTTTACCAGCTCTTTGATGTTTTCATTGTTGCTGGCGCCACCGGTGCTGTCTGCCGCCGCAAAATCTGCCGCATTTGTCACCAGCGTGTTCAGACCACCGATCACATTATCCACCGGCTTGAGCAGGAATTTGTCACCGGCCTGTGCCGTGTTATTGCTGATTTTGATATCCATGCCATCAAAACTTAATGTTCCGGAGGCGGCATCAAAATTCGCATTCACAGCCGTACCTTCCGGTAATTTGGTCACATTCCAGTTAGTGCCGTCATAACTGACATCGTAGTTATTGCCGGTGACTTTGGAGACATCGTTGTATTTGATATCAAAATCAGCTTTACCTTTGTTGTGGGTATTGCTGACCACACTGCCGTTGCCGACAGCAAAGAAATCCTTGCCGGTATTCCCGTTGGCATCATAACCTTTGCGGTGAACCTCATTGAATTTCTCCGCAAAAACCAGCGCCATCTGGTTCAGTTTTTGTCTTGCCGGGTCGATAATTTCACGGCGTGAGCGCAGAACGCCGCTCAGTTCTCCACCGCGAATCTGGTCATCTTTGATTTCACGGACATTACCGGCGGAATCCACAAAACCGATGCTCAGACGGCTGTCATCCGTCCCGGAGGCTACCGCTTCCAGGTGGTTAGCGCGGCCGCCGGTCACCAGTGGCTGGCCGTTGGCGAACGAGACGTTAAAGTTACCGTTCTGCTCGATCACTTTGATGCCGATAACAGAATTGAGCTCATTCACCAGACGGTCACGCACATCCAGCAAATCATTCGGCTCTGCGCCGTTCACCGCGCGGGAGTTGCTGATCTGCTCATTCAGCTTGGCAATTTTTTCGGCGTAGGTATTGATATCTTTTATTTTGTTATCAATCTGATGGTTAACGTCACTGTCCATTTCACGCAGACGGCGATCAGCCTCCTTCAGCTGGCTGACCATGGTTTTGGCTTTGCCGAGGAATACGTCCACCAGCGTTTTGTCACTGGCATCACTGGCGGCTTCATCCAGTGAGGTGAAGAAGCTGCCCAGCATGCCGGCGATATCATCGGTACTGTTGGATAACAGGTCATCCACCCCGGAGGCGTTTTTCATGAATGCTTCGTAGTCGCCGCTGCGGGAACGCGCGTTGTTATACTGCATGTTGACGAACTCATCGAACTCACGGCGGACATGGCTGAAATAGGTGCCGTTACCGAAATAGCCGTTGGTTGTCATGGTGCCCGGGTTTTCACCGAAGACCGCGCTCTGACGATGATAATAACCCACCCCGGCGTTGGCCAGGTTGTTGGAAATAACACTCAGTCCGCCCTGGGCCGCGTTAATTCCGCTTAATGCGTTATTCATTACATTATTCAGCATGTGCTTTTCCTTTCTCTGGCGACTGCTTTCCCGGCGACTTGCTGAAAATGCAGCGCAGATAGCATCCGTTTAAAATTATGTCTTACCTTGTTATCGGAAAGACGGCGCAAAAATTTAGTGTTCACTGCATTTTTTTACGCCGGAAATGATCAGAAAATGTCACTCAAGTCGAGGGTGTACGCCTGTACCGCCCGTGAAGCGACCGGTGCTGCTGCCGGGGTACCGCGGATTTGATTAATAAGGACAATCAGCTTGCCGGAATATCCCGGATCGGTGGCATATCCGGCCTTGTGCAGACGTTGTGCGGCCTGCTCCGGACTGACTGCCTGTTTCACGCCGTGATAACGCGGATTTTCGGTCAGCAAACGGGTGTAATCAGCAATCGCTTCTTCATAAGAGCCGTAAACCCGGAAGTTATCCCGCATTTTGACCGTCTTGCCGTTGATCACCTCGGTGGTCATGATATTGGTGACCGGCCCTTCCCAGCCTTTACCGGCTTTGATACCAAACAGGTTGTGACTGTTTTTGCCGTCAGCGGTCAGGATCTCCCGCTTACCCCAGCCACTTTCCAGCGCTGCCTGTGCCAGAATCAGCAGATGATGTACGCCGCTTTTCTGTGACGCGGCTTTCGCTGGTTCTGTCAGTTTGGCAATGAAATTCTGACTGTTAAGCCCCAATTCGCGCACTTTTTTCAGCGGTGAACTCAGTGCATCCCCCGCTGAACTGAATTTTCGCATCAGCTGCGCCATGGCCTGCTGCGGCATCGATTGGATCACCGTGGCATCATCCAGCGCCATCATTGATGAACGCAGCGGCAGATCCGGTTCATTATCCGCAGAAAGCTGCTTAAACATCATATCGCCGAAGCCCAGCCCCTTTTCTGACAGGTTCTGGGCTATCTGCTGGTCATACATACTGGTCAGCATCCGCGTCTGATCGCTGGAGAATAGTCCGTCCTGCGGCAGTGCGGCACGCATGCTTTTCAGCATCATCTGAACAAACGTCGCTTCCAGTTGCTGCGTCACCTGACGCAGCCCCTCCTGCGGTTTTTCATTCAGCTGCTGTTTCAGGCTGCCCAGCGACTGCACATCGTAGGCTGCACTCTGCATCAACTGTATGTCGCTCATCAGATGATCTCCAGCTTCGCCCGCAGGCAACCGGCACTTTCCATCGCCTGTAAAATCGACATCAGGTCAGTCGGTGTGGCCCCTAATGTATTGAGTGCCTGAATAACCTGATTAAGATTCGCCCCGGCATTGACTTTCTTCAGCGTACCGTCCTGCTCGCGTATCCCGACATTGGTATTGCGGGTCACGACGGTCTGGCCACCGGCAAACGGGGTATCCGGCTGACTGACCTGAGTCTCGCGATCAACCGTTACCGCCAGGCTGCCGTGAGCGACCGCACAGCTGTCGAGGGTGACAGTCCGGTTAATCACCACCGAGCCGGTACGGGAATTCAGGATAACTTTGGCTTCATTCTGCGGCGGACGGATATTCAGATCCTGCACCCGCGCCAGGAAGCGCACCTGATCACTGCTGCTCTGCGGCACGCGCAGCTGTACAGTACGGGAGTCCAGCGGCGTTGCGGTACCAAAGCCGTTCATACGGTTCACGGCATCACTGATATCCTGCGCCAGCGCAAAACTGTCTTCATTCAGCTGAAGATTAATCACGCCGCTCTGACCGAATGCGCCCGGCAGTTCACGCTCAATCGTCGCTCCGCCGCTGATCCGGCCACCTGCCAGCTGATTCACTTTGACACTGCTGCCCCCGGCACTGACACCGGCACCGCCGACCAGAATATTGCCCTGCGCCAGCGCATACACCTGACCATCCACGCCTTTGAGCGGGGTCATCAGCAGTGTGCCGCCGCGCAGGCTTTTGGCGTTACCCATCGAGGACACCACCACGTCAATTGCCTGACCGGAGCGGGCAAACGGCGGCATTTTGGCGGTGACCATCACCGCCGCCACGTTTTTCAGCTGCATATTCGTGCCCGGCGGGACGGTGATCCCCATCTGCGACAGCATGTTATTCAGACTTTGTGTGGTAAACGGCGTCTGCATGGTCTGGTCACCGGTACCGTCGAGGCCGACAATCAGCCCGTAACCAATCAGTGCATTCTCACGCACGCCCTGCACGGTGGTCAGATCTTTAATCCGCTCGCTGTGTGCGGGAATACTCGCCATACCCAAAACCGCAATCAGCAGGCCGGTCAGTACTTTTTTCATTCTCACTTTACCTCTGCTCAGTACGGTGACACATTCAGGAAGAAACGCTGTAACCAGCCCATATTCTGCGATTCGTTGATATAGCCGTCACCGACATATTCAATACGGGCATCCGCCACCTGTGTTGAGCTGACACTGTTATCCGCCCCGATGGTGCGCGGGTTGACCACACCGGAGAAACGGATAGATTCCGTGCCCTGGTTGATGGCGATCCGTTTTTCACCCACCACGTGCAGGTTACCGTTTGCCAGCAACTGATCGACCGTGACTGTAATCGTGCCTTTAAAGGTGTTTTGGGCGTTGGCGCCACCTTTGCCGGTAAACTCACTGTTACCTTTTACGTCCAGTTCCGTGTTACCGCCGCCGAGCCAGCCCTGCATAAAGCCGGGCAGAATCGCGGCGAGAAAACCGGTTTTCCCGGCACGGTTGGCATTGGCGGAGGAGTTTTTGCTGGCGCTGACGTTTTCCTGCAGATTGATGGTGAGAATATCGCCGACATTACGCGGACGTCTGTCCTCAAACAGCGGCTGGTAGCCGTAGTAGGCAGGCTGCGCACTCTGAAAAATAGCACCGTTCGCGGCCGGGGCAGTCGGTGCGACCGGCAGCGCGGTGGTATGGGTATCCACCAGCGGTTTGGGTTTGATGTAAGCACAGCCGCTGAGTGATACGGCAAGCACTGCCGCTGTCACCAGTCCGCGCCCGCAAACAGAAGTGGCAGGAGAACTCGCGCAATCCTGCTGCCGTGGAACAATGCCGCTTTCAGTCATCTTAATACTCTTGCTGTTCTGTGCGTGTCTCAGTAAAAAAGCCCCGGCGGCGAGAACCTCAGCGCCGGGACAGGGATTACAGTTGTGTCAGACGCTGTAACATCTGATCAGAGGCGGAAACGGCCTTACTGTTGATTTCGTACGCACGCTGCGTCTGGATCATATTCACCAGTTCTTCCGCCACGTTGACGTTTGAAGTTTCCACCATGCCCTGATACAGACGGCCTGCGCCGTTAGTTTCAGGGGCACTTTCTGTCGGTGCGCCGGAGCTGGCGGTTTCCATATAGAGGTTTTCGCCGATGCTTTCCAGACCCGCATCGTTGATGAAGGTGGTCAGGGTAATCTGGCCGATCTGCTGCGGCTGGCTCTCACCGTACATGGTGACAGACACGGTACCGTCACGGCCGATTTCCATCTTCTGCGCCCCTTCCGGGATCATAATGGCCGGGACAATCTGATAACCGGATGAGGTCACCAGCTGACCGTTCTGATCCGGATGCAATGAGCCGTCACGGGTATAGGCATCAGAGCCGTCCGGCATCTGGACATGGATAAAACCCTGTCCGCTGATGGCGATATCGGTCGAGGTACCGGTTTTGTTCAGCGCCCCCTGGGCATGAATACGGGTGGTCGCCACCGGACGCACACCGGTACCCAGCTGAAGGCCGGTCGGCAGAGAAGTCTGTTCGGAGCTCATCGCACCCGGCTGGCGGATGTTCTGATACAGCAGATCTTCAAACACCGCACGCTGGCGTTTAAAACCGTTGGTGCTGACGTTAGCCAGGTTGTTGGAAATAACATCCAGGTTCGTCTGCTGGGCTTCAAGCCCGGTTTTGGCAATCCATAATGAACGGATCATGATAATTCCTTACTGAATATTAACTCACCGCAAGCAGCTGATTGGCCCGCTGGGCATTTTCATCCGCACTGTGAACCACTTTCATCTGCATCTCGAAATGACGCGCATTGGCAATCATTTCCACCATCGCCTGGGCCGGGTTGACGTTACTGCTTTCCAGCACACCGGACGATACTTTGCCGCGTTCACTCAGCGGCAGTTCGTTACCATTGGCATTACGCGCTGCCGCCGTGAGATGAAACAGCCCGTCTTCCCCGCGCACTACATCCTGCGGTTTTGCCTCCACCACTTTCAGGCGTCCGATCTGGCCGAGCATGGTCGGCGGATCGGTCGGGATCAGCGCGGTGATCGTACCGTCACCACCGATGGTCAGTTCCGCGTGCGGCGGCACATCAATCGCGCCGCCGTCACCCTGCAGAAGGTGTTCACCCAGCATCAGCTGACCGTCCGCTGAAATCTGAATGCTGCCGTTACGGGTATAGGCTTCTTCCCCGCCCGGCAGTGCCACCGCCAGGAAATGGCCTTCATTCAGCGCCACATCCATCTGACGACCGGTGTAGTTCAGCGGCCCCGGAGTCATGTCCGCCCCGGGGGTCGAAGAGACAACCAGAGTCCGGGTCTGCTCTGTATCACCGTTTACCGGCACAGCCCGCATGGCGGATAACTGTGCCTTAAACCCGGATGTCGAGACGTTGGCAATGTTGTTCGAGACAATGGCCTGATTTTCCAGCGCATGTTTAGCGCCGCCCATTGCCGTATAAATAACGTGATCCATGGCCACCTTCTGTCTTTATGCTTAACGTAAGTTAACCAGCGTCTGCAGCATCTGATCCTGCGTTTTGATGGTCTGCGAGTTGGACTGATAGTTACGCTGCATCACAATCATGTTGATCAGCTCCTGGCTCATATCCACGTTGGAGGCTTCCACCGCACCGCCGGTCAGGTTACCGAACTGCCCGGTGCCCGGAACGCCGTCCATCGGGTTACCGGAGGCATTAGTGGCTTTCCAGACGTTACCGCCCTGGGATGCCAGGCCGTTATTGTTGGAAAAGGAAGAGAGTGCGATTTTACCGACCGTCCGCTTCTGCTGATTGGAATAGCTGGCGGTGATGGTGCCGTCATTCTCAATTTTGAAGCTGGTGTATTCACCGGACTGATAGCCATCAATGTCGATTTTGCTGACTGATGACTCAGTGACTTTCTGCTGACGGGTTTTGTTGAAACTCAGGTCAATCGTGCCGTTATTCGCACCGTTTAAGCCGGTATAGTTGAATTTAAAGTCGGCGCTGCCTTTTAATTTACCGTTACCGTCAAATTCCATGTTGCCCAGATCCTGAACAGCCGCTGTTTTATCACTGCTGTCTTTGGCTTTGACCGTCCATTTGTTGTCAGCGGTTTTAATAAAGTAAACCGCGACTTCATGGGTATTCCCCTGGCTGTCATAAGTGGTCATGGTGGTGCTGAAGTTGTAGGTATCCGGGTTGTCCGGATCAAACGCATCGGTAATCGCTTTATCATCCGAGTTCAGGTTCATGGTTAATTCACCTTTGGCGGATGCTCTGGCGTCCATCATATCGGTCGGGATATTCAGCGGTTGCGGCACACCGCCGGTCTGGATAGTGGTGTTACCGTCAGCATCCTGACCCGCCGGGAAGCCGGTGACCATCATGCCCTGGTTGTTGACCAGGTTACCGCTCTTGTCACGGTGGAATTCACCGTCACGGCTGTAAACCACATCACCGTTACCATCCAGCAGACGGAAAAAACCGTTACCGGAAATCGCCACATCGGTGGCACGGTCAGTACGGGTGATAGCACCGTCTTTGAAGTTCTGGGAAACCGCCGCAACGTTAACCCCGAGGCCGACACCGGAACCGGCAAACATGTCAGCAAAAGACGCATGCGCCCCTTTAAAGCCGTTGGTTGCGGAGTTGGCTATGTTGTTACCGATCGAATCAAGACCGGATGAAGCGGCATTCAGGCCGCTGACTGCTTGTGAAAAAGACATGTCACCTCCATGACAATTGGGTTTTCTTTTTAATTTGACGGATACACTTTAAAGATTTCAGACAGCAGCACGCTGTTGCCGATGCCCACATCCAGAAGCGGTGCATCCGCTCCCGGTGTCACGCCATTCACTTTTGCGTATTTCAGTCTGACGACGCTGCTTTGCGGGATCTCTTCGCCCTTCATGGTGGCTTTCACCTCAAAGGTGTATTTTCCTTTGGTATCGGCAACCAGCTCACCATTGTCATTGCGGCCGTCCCAGGTCTTGTCGTAGATATCCGGTTTGGTTTCACCGTCAATCGTGATGGTTCTGACAATCCCTTTATTTTTATCGCGGATGGTTATCTCAATTTTGTCCGCCGGTTTGGCGAGGAAGAAACCGAACGGCGACGATTCAAATCCGCTGCCGCTGCTGTCATCACCGCCGTCATCATCCGCAAACGGGGCAATCGATGTGTCATCACCCGGCGGCGGGTTATCGGCTTTCACCCGGATTTTGCCGTCACCGGTTGGTACCAGAACCAGGTCACTGCCCGGGATCAGAACATTTTTGCCGACCAGTTGTGTCGCCTGTAATGACTGACCGGAGTTAATCTGTTTTGAAATACCGCTGACGCTGTCATTCAGGTTATTCATACTTTCCAGGGTGGCGATTTGCGCCAGCTGACTGGTCAGATCCGTGTTATCCATCGGTTTGGTCGGATCCTGGTTCTGCATCTGCGTGACAATCATCTGCAGAAAAGTATCCCGCATATCGTCACTCTGACTTTTCTGCGGTTTTTTCTGTGCATCAATGTCGTTATTGACCGGATCATTGGTGGCTGCATTAATCCCCATGACTGACTCCGTTACTGTCCGAGGGTTAAGGTTTTCTGCAGCAGCACCTTGGCGGTGTTCATCACTTCCAGGTTTGCCTGGTAACTGCGGGAGGCGGAAATGGTGTTGATCATTTCACCCACGGTGTCCACGTTCGGCATACGCACATAGCCCTTTTCATCCGCCAGCGGGTGTCCGGGTTTGTATTCCAGACGCGGTGGTGCCGGGTCTTCAATCAGCTGGCTGACTTTCACGCCGCCGATGTCATAACGCCCCTGCGGTGCGGTCTGAAATACCACCTGCTTCGCACGGTACGGTTCGCCGTCCGGTCCCGCGACACTTTCGGCGTTCGCCATGTTACTGGCGCTGACGTTCAGCCGCTGGGACTGCGCGGTCAGTGCGGAGGCAGAAATGTCAAAAATACTCAGTAATGCCATGGAAGATTACCCTTGCTGTAAGACAGCCAGCATGCTTTTCACGCGGCTGTTAATAAAGGTCAGGTCAGCCTGATATTTCAGGGTGTTATCAGCAAACTGACTGCGTTCAACATCCATATCCACGGTATTACCGTCCATTGATGTCTGATACGGAACCCGGTATTTGAGATCAACCGCTGACGGTGTTGCGGCACCGTGTCCGCTGATATGACCTTTCGCGGTCACCGCCATTGCCAGGCCGCCGTTTTTCACCGTACCGTTATTCATCGCCTGTTTCAGCTGACGGCTGAAATCGATATCCCGCGCCTGATACCCGGGGGTATCGGCATTGGCAATATTGGATGCCAGGATTGTCTGACGCGTTTCCCGCAGCGAAAGCGCCTGCTGCTGAAATGCAAACGTGGCATTTAACTTATCAAGCATGTCTGCCCTCTGTTGATGTGTTACGCCTGTGGTGTGTTACGCCTGTTTTAGTGAACGGTATATTATCCGCCCCGTGAAAATCTAATGGCGGGATAAACGCGAAATAACCGACCTATTTACCGGATTCAACAACGCAGAAATTGCGTAAACTGCGGCCATCAGAAATAAACCGCCTGTGAAGGAGAAAAGCATGACATCCCGTTACCGCCCCTTATTTATCAGCGTGTTACTGGTGTTTTCCGGCTCCGCACAGGCCGGATTACCGGAAGATATCAACCGTTACTTCCGCCAGCTGCATCCGGATCCCATGCAGGTGTCTGTTGAGATAAAAACCCCGATCGACCGCTGGCCCGCCTGTACAGACCCGGTTCTGCAACTGCCGGCGGGCGGACGCAACACCGGCAATGTTTCGCTGCCGGTGTTATGCGGTAAAAAGCGCACATTTATGCAACTGACCGTGAATGTCACCGGCCAGTATTACGTGGCAACCCGCCGGATTCAGCGCGGTGAGACGATTCAGTTTGTGGATATTGGCACAAAGCGCGGTTTACTCCACAAATTGCCTGCGGGCACCGTTACCGATAAAATGGCACTCCGTGGTGCCATTGCCCTGCGCAATATTGAGGCCGGACAGACCTATGCCGCCGCCATGACCCGCAAAGCCTGGGCTATAAAAGCCGGACAAAGTGTGTTTGTTATGGCGGGCGGTGATAATTTCTCGGTAAAATATGAAGGCCGTGCCATTAATAATGCCGCTGCCGGCACCCTTATCCGGGTCCGGCTGGTAAATGGTCAGGTGGTCAGCGGTGAAGCCCTTGAAAACGGCAGTGTGAAAGTGTCACTGTAGTAATATGCTGAGTGATAAATTTAGTTATAAAGTTTCAGATAAGATTGCCGATAAACAATGAGCATAAGGGAGGCACCCCTCCATCTCATACAGATCGGGAAAAGGAAAACAGATATGGCAATTGAGCAAACATCCGCGATTTCAGCACTGACCAAAGTGACTAACCGCGACCCGAAAGAGCTGACCGCGCCGGTGCGCGATAAAAAAGTTCAGGCCGAAGAGACTGTCCGTGAAAGCGCATTTTCGCCGAGCGAGCTTCAGAAGCAGCTGCTTGCACCGGGTAAAAACGACATGAATGCTGCAAGAGTGGCAGAAATCAAACAGGCACTGAAAGACGGCACATTACGGATGGATGCCGGTAAAGTCGCTGACGGCCTGCTGCGTGATGCACATGAATGTATGTTATCCATGAACAGCGCCGATAAAAATGACTGATCAACTTCTGCCGCTGCTGGATCAACAACTCTCTCATTTACAGTCACTGCATCAGGTGATGAAAAATGAAGAGTTGTTACTCGGCTACCCGCGTGTTCCGCAGTCTCCGTTTCAGGAAGCCACGGAACAAAAACGGTTTCTGGTTGCCGCTATCGGCCATAATGAAACCCGCCGTCTGGCACTTGAGCAGGAAAGCGGTCTGTGTGCGCCCTATGACAATAATGAAACCATGCACACTGTCTGGACTGCGATTAAAGACCTTATCCTCACGCTGAAAGAGATGAATTACCGCAATCATCAGATGCTGAAGCTACATATGCAGTTTAATCAGGAACAGCTGAATTTTATGAAAAAACATAATAACCAGGCGACTTACGGCGCTGATGGTCAGGAATCCCGCACACCGGTAATCGGTAAAAAAATCTCTGTCTGATCATTAACTGCCCTTCTCCGGCAGTTAATCCCCTCTGCATAACATTCTCCTGTTTTATCATCCTGCGTTACTGCACGGTATCCTGCTGATATCACTCAGACCGGAATTTGTTCACATCATGTCTTTATTTTCCGGTAACGCCGCGCTATCCGGGGGAAACACGACTCTCCGGGGCACAATGCGGTAAGATTTTACTGATAATGTGCCGCTCAGCCCATTGACAGAGGCTGCGGATATCACGGTGCGTAACGGTCTTTTACCTGAGATTCACACCCGGGGACAAAAACGGATCACTGAACATAAAAAAAAGGAACCGGCTTGCGCGGGTTCCTCTTATCGTGATTATCTTGTCCGGCCTCAGCCGCCAATCATGGAGGTCATCCGTATCTGGCGGCGATCGTTCAGTTCAAGGTTGGACATCACCGCCAATTGCGGCAGACTGCGGCGCAGGAAGCGGGATAAAATCAGACGCAGTGAATGATTGACCAGCAATACCGTTGGTGCCCCCATGGCCTCCTGGTGCTGAACGGCATTCATTGCCTGCATTTCGATATTCTGCGCCAGGTTCGGCTCCAGACCACCGCCGCTTTTCGCGGCCTGTAACAGAATCTGTTCCAGACCCGCATCAAGCCCGATAACTTGAATCTCACCGGACGAACCGAACCACTGCTGGGTGATGGCGCGGCCCAGTGCTATCCGCACCTGCGAGGTCAGAACATCGGTATCTTTCTGCTCGCCATTTTCACCAACCTGCTCTGCCAGGGTTTCAATAATAGTCCGGATATCACGGATCATGACATTTTCAGTCAGCAGGTTTTGCAGCACGCGGTGGAAAACAGTCAGTGATAACGTCTCCGGGATCAGGTCATCCGCCAGCTTCGGCATCTCTTTTTTCACGCGGTCATACAGCATCTGCGCTTCCTGACGACCAAACAGATCACTGGCGTATTCCAGCAGGATCTGATTAAAGTGAGTCGCCACTGCGGTACTGGCTGAGACTACCGTGTAACCCTGGATCTGAGCCTGTTCACGCAGGTCATCATCAATCCATACCGCCGGTAAACCAAATGCCGGTTCCTGTGTGGCATCCCCTTCCAGAGAGCCCGCCGCATTACCCGGATCAATCGCCAGCCAGCGGCCGGGCTGAGCTTCGCCGCGTCCGACTTCCGCCCCTTTGATCAGGATACGGTAGGCGGTCGGTGCCAGCTCAAGGTTGTCACAGATATGCACCACCGGCGGCAGATAGCCGACTTCCCCGGCAAATTTTTTACGCAGTCCGCGGATACGCCCGAGTAATTCGCCCTGCTGGTCGTTATCCACCAGCGGGATCAGCCGGTAACCGACTTCCATCGCCAGCAGATCTTCCGCCACCACATCATCCCAGGTCGCTTCCGTGACTTTATTGGCCTCACGGAACTGCTGCGCCTGGATATTCGTGTCGGTTTCTTTGACCGGCTCCTTGCTTTTTTTCACCAGATACCAGCCGAGTGAGGCCAGCGCCACCGTGAATAACAGGAACACAAAGTTCGGCATGCCCGGGATAAGCCCCAGCAGACCGAGAACCCCGGCACTCAGCCACATCACGCGCGGGTTATTGAACAGTTGGGTGACCATCTGCTCCCCGGCATCTTCATCGGTTGCCACGCGGGTGACAATCACACCGGCTGCGGTTGAGATAATCAGTGCCGGGATCTGCGCCACCAGACCATCACCAATGGTCAGCAGGGTATACGTGCTGGCCGCATCGCCCAGCGGCATATGGTGCTGAGCCACACCGACAATCAGGCCGCCGATCACGTTAATCACCATGATCATAATCCCGGCGATAGCATCACCGCGGACAAACTTACTGGCCCCGTCCATTGAGCCGTAGAAATCGGATTCCTGAGTCACTTCCGCACGGCGGCGTTTGGCTTCTTCATCATTGATGATCCCGGCGTTTAAATCCGCATCAATCGCCATCTGTTTACCCGGCATTCCGTCGAGTACAAAGCGCGCACCAACTTCAGCGATACGTCCCGCACCCTTGGTGATAACCATGAAGTTGATTAATACCAGAATGATAAAGACCACAATCCCGATGGCAAAGTTACCGCCGACCAGAAAGTGCCCGAATGCCTCCACCACCCGGCCCGCTGCGGCGGGACCGGTGTGACCGTCCATCAGGATGATACGGGTGGAGGCCACGTTCAGTGACAGGCGCAGTAAGGTGGAGAACAGCAGGATAGTCGGGAAGGCGGCAAAATCGAGGGTACGCCGGGTGAACATTGCCACCAGCAGCACCATAATGGACAACGCAATATTAAAGGTAAACAGCAAATCCAGCACAAACGCCGGCAGCGGCAGTACCATCATTGACAGGATCATCAGGATGAGGACCGGCCCGGCAAGTAACTGCCATTGTGCTCCCTGCATCGTTTTCGGTAATCTCAGAAGTGCAGCCAGATTAGCCATTTCGGGTATTTTCTCCAACAAAATCAAGTGCCTTCGGCACCGGTAAATTCTTCGGTTTTTTCGGTTTCAGGCCGCCTTCACGCCGCCAGCGGCGCAGCTGAAACACCCATGCCAGCACTTCCGCCACCGCAGCATAGAGTGCAGCCGGAAT
Organism: Pyrrhopyge papius papius; assembly: GCA_018239585.1. Taxonomy (NCBI): domain Eukaryota; kingdom Metazoa; phylum Arthropoda; class Insecta; order Lepidoptera; family Hesperiidae; genus Pyrrhopyge; species Pyrrhopyge papius. The sequence goes on along the minus strand of DVQE01000035.1, from coordinate 7,266 downwards.
TGACTGCCCCACTTCGGCATGGCGGTAAAGTGCCCGTGCCAGCGGCGGAGCCTCCAGCAGCAGAATACGGTTTTCCGCACCTATCTCTTTGATCCGCTGTGCCAGCACCCCGGCACCTTTGGCCAGCACTCTCGGCGCGGTCATTTTTTTCTCGTCATACTTCAGGGCAACGGCGTAGTGAGTCGGGTTGGTCACAATCACATCCGCCTGCGGCACATCCGCCATCATGCGGTTACGCGCCATGGCGCGCTGCTGCTGACGGATTTTGGCTTTTATCTGCGGGTCACCCTCCTGCTGTTTAAATTCATCCTTGATTTCCTGACGGCTCATCCGCAGCTTTTTCAGGTGCGAACGGAGCTGCCAGAACACATCAAACGCCACCATCGGGATCAGCATAAAGATGATCAGATAACCGGCAAAAATCACTTTCTGCATGGCATTCGTCATTGCTGTTGCCGGCGATTCCATCGCCAGATGCAGCAATGACGGCCACGCCTGCCATAAAAAAATCCATGCGCCCAGGCCAATCAGCAGGGATTTAAGAATCGCCTTGAAGAGTTCAGCCAGCACATTCATGGAAAAAATGCGTTTAAAGCCCTTCAGCGGGCTCAGTTTTGTCAGGTCAAACTTGATGGATTTGGTGTTAAACGCCAGCCCGCCGACCAGCGCAGAGGCGGAAATACCCACCAGCGCCAGTCCGCCGACAACCGGCAGCAGGGCAAACAACGATTCACCAAGCACTTTGCCGAGAAAACTCAGCATCAGCCCCGGGTTCTGCAGATAAAAGTTATCGAAGATAAATCCCTGACGAAAAATACCGCGCAACTGTTCCGCCAGATGACCTCCGCTTAACCACAGCAGGCTGACACCCGCCAGCATCATCATCAGTGAACTGAGTTCTTTGGAGCGGACAATCTGTCCGTCTTCTTTGGCTTTCTGTTTTTTATGGGGGGTGGGTTCTTCTGTTTTTTCTACATCACTTTCATCAGACACACACGCCTCCGCCGTCTGCCGGGATTTTGCTTATGGCTATAGCATGACAGAGTGCGGAAAATTCAATGGTGGAAAGTGACCGGTCTTAACGGTGTAATTCCCTGATTAAAGCAGGAGTGGCGGATTTATCAGCAGAAAATCACTCAGTGGCTCCTGCGGACAGTGGTCCGCAACGCAATATCGTCAAATAACGCCGCTGAACCTGATGAAAGCCCGTATTTCGCACGGCGTGTTAAATTAGGAACAATTCCGATAGGCAGGTATTACCCGTACTTTATAATTTGCCACTGTTTTATTCCACGATAATCACAAGGTACTCACTGATGAAAAAAACTATTTTAGCCTGCTCTCTGGGTTTAATGGCTCTGGCTCTGACAGCCTGTTCCGGCGAAGAAAAATCAGCATCATCTGTTCCGGGTGCAACTGAAACCTGTAACAAATACTTTGCTGAAGTCGATGATTTAATGAAGAAAGCAACCGAAAAAGCCGGTAATAACGAATCGGTTAAAGTGCAGTTAGAACCGATGATCAAGCAGTATGAAGATGCGAAAAAACAAATCGCCGCAATGCCTGCTGACCAGCAGGATGCCGCATGTAAAGCCGGCAGCGACGCAATGGCTCAGGTTAAGCAGGCAATGGGTCTCTGATTTCCGTTACGACGGACTGACAGATCTGAACCGCGGCGTCCCTGCTGCGGTTTTTTATGTCAGAAACCGAGCTCGTCGAGCAGGTCATCAACCTGTGACTGTGATGCCATCACGTTTGTCCCTTTCGGATCAATCTGCGGTCCGTTTTTCAGACTGTCGGCCGGATGTTTTGCACGGATGTCTGCCGGGGTGTTTTCCATCAGCAGAAACAGCAGCTGTTTCTCTGTTTCTTCCACCACTTCCATCATTTTTTTCACAACCTGACCGGTCAGATCCTGGAAATCCTGTGCCATCATAATTTCCAGCAGCTCACTTTTAGTCACCGCGCTGCCGTCAATCACCCGGCGGATAAAGGCCAGGGTGGATTCCTGCAGGGCCGGATCGACCTCCGCTGACGGACAGGATTGCCAGCGCGCCTGTAAATCCAGCGCATCCTCATGCATTTTTACCTGTAACGGTTTGATAGTATCGATACCGTTGAGCGTCTTTTCCGCCGCCTGTGCGGTCATCTGAGCGATGTAACGCAGTCTGTCTTTTCCGTCCGGAATTGTCGCGACCGCCTGCTGCACGCCCTTTTCTAATCCCAGTTCACGCATGCTTTCTCTTAACATCCTCGTTAAAAAACCAACCCGGGTGATGATCTGTTTTAAGTCATCATCACTGTTTTTGTTTCTGTCCGTTGATTTATTTTCCGTCATCCTGCTTTCCTTCTGCTGAAGCCCCTCAGTTCAGACCCATCTTTTCGAAGACTTTATTCAGTTTTTCCTCGAGGATCGCGGCGGTGAACGGTTTGACAACATAACCGCTGGCACCGGCCTGAGCGGCGGCAATAATATTTTCTTTTTTCGCTTCGGCAGTCACCATCATGACCGGGATGTGTTTGAGCGCATCATCCGCACGGATAGTTTTCAGCAGCTCCAGCCCGTCCATGTTAGGCATGTTCCAGTCCGCCACCACGAAATCAATCTGACCCGCACGGATTTTCTCCAGCGCATCCACACCGTCTTCCGCCTCTTCAATTTTGTTGTAGCCCAACTCTTTTAAGAGGTTACGCACAATACGGCGCATGGTGGAAAAATCATCAACTACCAGAAAATTCAAATCTTTAGCGGCCATAACCACTCCTGCAACAATACAATGAATAATTGCCGGTTCCGTCAGGCGGAAACGGCAGCAAGTCTGCCCAGCACACTGGGGGCAATTTTGACGAGATCCTGAATTTCATCGACCGCATTCAGTTCAATCGCCGCTCTCGGCATACCGAAAACCACACAACTGCGCTCATCCTGGGCATAGGTGACCGCGCCTTTCTGCCGCAGATTCAGCATGCCGCGCGCACCGTCCATCCCCATTCCGGTCAGCAGGACCGCGATACATTTGCGTGCGGCACATTCGGCCACAGAATCAAACAGCACATCCACTGACGGACGGTGACGGTTCACCGGTGGTGTCTGCTGAAGCACCACCTGGTAACCCTGGCCTTTATCCGCGATCAGCATGTGCGCATCCCCCGGCGCAATATAGGCGTGCCCTTTGAGCAGCACATCACCGTGTTCCGCCTCTTTTACCGTCAGCGCACAGAGCTTGTTCAGGCGCTCGGCAAATGAACGGGTAAACCCGGCCGGCATATGCTGGGTGATCACCACCGGCGGACACGCCGGCGGCAGCATCTCCAGAAACTGACGGATAGCCTCGGTACCACCGGTCGATGCCCCGACCGCAATCAGGCGGTTATGGCAAACGTACGATGACAGCGGTTTGCTGAGAGCCGCCGGTGCGGCCGTCACTTTTTCCTGACGGCGGAAGCGGTTACTCTGCGTGACTTTTGACATCGCTGCCGCACGGATTTTTTCACCGATAAGATCGCGGTAACTCATCATGGTTTCCCGGATCCCGATCTGCGGTTTAGTGACAAAATCCACCGCGCCCAGCTCCAGCGCTTTCAGCGTCACTTCCGAGCCTTTGGACGTCAGTGTGGAGACCATCACCACCGGTACCGGGTGCAGCCGCATCAGTTTCTCCAGAAAATCGATACCGTCCATCCGCGGCATTTCCACATCCAGCGTCACCACATCCGGTTCATGCTGTTTAATCAGATCACGCGCAACATACGGATCCGGTGCCACATCCACCACGGTCATATCCGGATGGCTGTTAATAATTTCACGCATTAACTGGCGCATCAGCGCCGAGTCATCAACGCAAAGCACTTTTATTTTTTTCATCACTTCTCCCGGCCGCCTGAATGCTGTAAACGGTCTGTCCTCTGATGACATAACGCGAAGATAACTGTGATAAGTTCTCCGAGTGCCCGATAAACAGCAGCCCGTCAGGCTTCAGTAGCGGAACAAAACGTTCCAGTAGTTGTTTCTGCATATCCTTATCGAAATAAATCATGACATTACGACAAAATATGGCATCGAACTGCCCCTGAAACTGCCAGTCGTTGTCCGTCAGATTCAGATAACGGAAATCAATCATCCGGCCGAGCGCCGGTTTCACCCGGGCATAGCCTTCATATTCCCCTACCCCCTTCATAAAATAGCGCTGACGCTGAAGGGCGTTGAGATTTTTCAGCTCTTCGATACGGTAGACCCCCTTACGGGCCTTCTCCAGAACGTCGGTATCGATATCACTGGCGATTACTTTGGCATTCATGGCGTTAGCGCCGAGAACATCACTGAGTGTCATGGCGATCGAATACGGTTCTTCCCCTGTCGCCGCCGCCGCGCACCAGATAGTGACCGGCTGGTTACGTCGGGGACGGATAAAGTCAGTCAGTGTCTGAAAGTGATGAGGCTCCCGGAAAAATGCGGTTAAATTGGTGGTCATTGCGTTAATAAATGCCTGCCATTCCGGATGCAGCGGCTCCCGGTCCAGCAAACGCAGGTATTCGGCGAATGTGCTCATATTGCAGTCTCTGAGCCGCTTTAACAGGCGGTTGTAGACCATATTCTTTTTATTCATGCTAAGGACGATGCCTGACTTTTTATGAATAAACCGGCACACCCGACCAAACTCATCATCTGTGAGTGGTTCTATCTGTGGCGCAAAAAGCATCGTACTTGTTGTCCTTTCGGTAAAAACGATTCAGTGACAATTTCAATACAAACCGATCAGTTACCCCCCTGCCACCGGCTCTGCGATACGGGCCGGCGGCAGGCGATGATCGGGACTGTCAGCCGGCAAAGCCGGACTGAATGCCCCTGTTATCCGGCAACTCAAAGAAAGCGACCGTATCGACGAGGTTATTCGCCTGATCTTCCAGTGCGGCTGTTGCACCCGTTGACTGCTCAACCAGTGCGGCGTTCTGCTGGGTCACCAGATCCATCTGGCTGACGGCGGTTGCCACCTGCTCGATACCACGGCTCTGCTCGTTGGAGGCAGACGCGATTTCGCTCATCAGTTCCGTCACCTGGTTCACGGCGGTGACCAGTTCTTCCATTGTTTTACCGGCGCTGTCCACCAGTTGCGTTCCCTGACCGACGCGGTCAACCGACTCATCAATCAGGGACTTAATCTCTTTCGCGGCCTCCGCACTGCGCTGTGCCAGCGCACGCACCTCACCGGCGACCACGGAGAATCCGCGTCCCTGCTCACCGGCACGGGCGGCTTCCACGGCGGCATTCAGTGCCAGAATGTTAGTCTGGAAGGCAATACCGTCGATAACACTGATAATGGCGCTGATCTTCTGCGAACTGTTGGCAATCGAGGTCATGGTTTCGATCACGCTGTCGGTGATCTGACCACCGCGGCTCGCGGTTTTCGAGGCCGTCACTGCAAGCTCACTGGCCTGACGGGCGTTATCAGCGTTCTGTTTCACCGTTGCGGTCAGCTCTTCCATGCTGGCGGCGGTTTCTTCCAGTGATGCAGCCTGCTGTTCTGTCCGCGATGATAAATTATTATTACCCAGGGCAATCTCGCGAATTCCGGTATACATCTGGTCTGTATTCAGGCGAACGTTTGAGACAGATTCTGCCAGTGATTCCTGCATCAGCTTAAGCTGGCCGAATACCACGCCGATTTCGTCGCGGGTGGTCACTTCTATCTTCTGGTTCAGTTTGCCCTGTGCCACCTGCATAAAATGCTCACTCATGCTGATGAGCGGATTGATCACTTTGTGACGCATCCAGAAATGTGCGAGGCCCGAAATCAGCAGAATGGTGGCGGTCACCGCGAAGAACATGATCCACGCCAGCCGGTTATAGAACGTACCGGACTCAATCGCACTGCGGCTCTCTTCATCCAGCAGGGCCAGATAGTCATTCACCACCGCGCCCATTCTGTCCTGATACATCTGGGTCGGATGTTCCACATACGCCGGGATATTGGCGTGATCAATGTAACCGCGCAGTTCTTTGATCACACCAAGGTAAGACTGGTACTGCTCCTCAATACCGGCAAAATCCTCTTTGTCACTGAGGACCGGCTGAGATTTGAAATTGCTGTAATCTTCCGCCGCTTTCTCCAGCAGCAAATCAAATGCCGCTTTAACCTGACGGATATCGCTCTCTTCAGAACCGACTTTAATATGAACAACAACCTGGGTAAGCAGGTTACGGGCCTGCATCAGATCTTCATAGGAAGACACCAGCAATGCCCGTTTTTTTGAGCCGAGTTCGACCCGTTCCAGTGACGATAATTCAGATGAAACAATCCCCAGCGATAATCCGCTGGACACTATCTGCATGCCGCAAAAGAAAATAAGCAACAGATATAAACTGACAGAAATCCGTATTCTCTTACCAAACATATGCTATCCCCACTGCGTCCGGCCGGGCTCACCTGCTTCGGTTATTGTTATCGCTGTGATGCACAAAAGCGCTGTCAGGTTTCCCTGACAGCGCAAGGCGAAGACGCGTCGTTAAAAAGTTTCCCAATTGTCATCATCTTGATGATTCTTCGATGATATTTTGCTGAGATCCGGGGTTTTCACGACATTGGAAATCGTTCTTGCCGCCGGTTCAGTGTGTTTATCGTCCTTGTGTTTCAGGGCCGGTAAGCGGAAAATAGCTATCAGTTGTGACAGTTTTGCCACCTGTTCTTCCAGCACATTTGCCGCCACCGCAGACTGCTCAACCAGTGAGGCGTTCTGCTGCGTCACCTTGTCCATTTCAGCAACTGCAATACTGACCTGTGAAATACCTTTGCTCTGCTCATCGGATGCGGTGGCAATATGGGCCATAATGTCGGTAACGCGGGTAACGGATTCCACGATTTTGGTCATGGTTTCACCGGCATCTTCTGCCTGACGGGCACCGGTCCCGGTACGGGATACCGAGTCTTCGATGAGGATTTTGATCTCTTTTGCCGCATCGGCGCTGCGCTGTGCCAGGTTACGGACTTCATCCGCCACCACGGCGAAACCACGGCCGTGTTCACCGGCACGGGCAGCCTCAACCGCCGCATTCAGAGCCAGAATGTTGGTCTGGAACGCAATGCTGTCGATAACGGCAGTGATATCAGAAATTTTCTGTGAACTGTCAGCGATATTCAGCATGGTATTCACCACATTGGAGACCACTTTGCCGCCTTCACGGGCAATCTCGGACGCCTGACCGGCGAATTCACTGGCCTGATGGGCATATTCGGTGTTCTGTTTCACCGTTGCGGTCAGCTCTTCCAT
>DVQE01000034.1:0-38047 GCA_018239585.1 Pyrrhopyge papius papius | reverse complement strand
TTATTATTGAGTTCGGTGACCGCCTGAGCGATCACCTTTAACGCGGTGGCAATTACACAGAATTATTTACAGGGTCAAAAGATTACCACTTCAATTTTTTTTTCACTCTGTGAAGTTCATTTTTCACTTTATCTGCACTTCTTCCTGCTTCATTAGTGACTCTTTCGGCGACTCTCTGTGCTTCTTTAGCAACCTTTTCAGCACTTCTGCTCACTTCGGCTGTGACGCGCTCACCCATACTTTTACGTTCATCCGGCTTTAACATGTCCTCCATTTCACGTATCAAGTTACTAAGCTGGATTAAATTCGCCTTATTATTTTCACCCTTTCCTATTTCGATATTATCCTTTATCGAATTTACCACACTTAATGTGGTCGACAATTTGTCATTGATTGCCGGGATATCACTCATTTTTGTTTCATTCTTCTCAATGAATGTTTTTAGGCATGTGATTTCATGATCTATTTTTCCAGATTCTATTGCATTTAATTTTCTCTTCAGAAGATTAATTCTCCCGGAAATTTCCTGGCAATGATTTTCCTGCCGTGAAACCGGGATAGCGTCTACAGAAATAGAGTTTAAAGCAGGTGCTAACATAAATAGACTCCGTATAGTACGTTACATAAGAAAAAAAATTATGCCCTTAAAACGCCATCTGTTGCATCAGGTCATTACCCTATTACTGGTCAGATTTTCTTAGCGACGTTAATACGATTGCTGCAGCAATCTGAAATGAAATTAAGGTTATTACCTCATTAAATATAGAGATAGTTATATGTATATATATGTGTGTGTTTTCACATTTCCCTCGGATAAACAAATAAAGGAGCTATTATTGTGACAATTTCTGTAACAGCCACTGGTTCTGTAGACTTATCTCACTTCAATGAAATTGCAAAAAAAAGCAATCAAAATAATATATTAACATTAAGTAACAACGGAAGAGAATCCTGTTTAACTGCAGGGCGTTCATTAGGCGACCGTTTTATTATTTTGTTAAATAGCAGCTGCTTAGGATCTACTGGTTTTATTAATGCAATGTATAAAAAGCTGGAACACAGGGAAGCTCAGGCAATTGAATCTTTCTGTAAAGCAATAGATGAAATTTATGGAGAAGGAACCCGGGATATTGTTAATTCACATCTTACTGGCAGAAAAAATTTAGTGGCCGCAGATGTAAATAACATCCTGGATGAAATTAACAAAAATAGTGATGGTTACCGTAAATGTCTTGAAAAAGATAACAACCTCACACTCTTACTCAAAGAAAATGGCTTTACTGATTTTGATGTTTCTCAATTAAATCATTCCGACTTCAATTTACGTTACGATCTCAATGACAGCGTTGATAAATTAATGGCAGATACCATTAACAGAAAGTCATTCTGCGATAACTTTGAGTCTGCTTTGAAGACTGCGGTTATGGACTTTGTTACCGCTATGCCAGCATCATCATACAAGTTTATGGATACAGTCGCCGGTAAAAATATTTCCGGATTCAATGCAACCGAACAAAAGTATGAAATAAATAAGATTAACATTAATGGCACGTTAGATACTAATTTCACAACAGAAGACTTTCAACAGATATCTAAAGAGGCGGCTCTGCTTAAGGCTAAATTAATCCGTACAGGTAAGCAGGATCAATATCGTCATCAGGTGTATGCAGATAATTTTCGTAAGGTTAATAGGATGCCGCCACAAGTACATATCAATGCAGCCGCATCGGAAAATATAGTACCACCACAACTGCCTTCATTATCGCAAGTACATGCCACCGCGCCGAAAAATATGGCACCATCTCCGTTGCCGCAAGTACATACTGATGTCCCACCACCACCACCACCACCACCACCAAATATCAACACCGCAGCATCGAAAAATAAACAACGCCCACCAATAAATCCAACAGCATTGCCGGATGAACAAGTTGAACTGAGGAACAAAACTGAGAATAATAAACCACCTGAAATAGATTTCCAGACTGCCTTGGAAGCAGCTATAGATAAACATCGAATTGCCAAAGCATACAGCATGACTGATGATGATGTTGATGGTGTTGATGGTGTTGATGGTTTTGATGGTGTTAATGGTGTTAATGGTGTTAATGGTGTTAATGGTGTTAATGGTGTTAAATTTTATGATTGTAATTGATGCCCCGACTTCTGATACTAATAATAAATTGAAGGAATAATTAAATATGGAATATTACACAGAAAAACAAATAGCTTTTTTGGCAGAAAAATTAGGTGTTAGCATTATTCCCGATATTCAACAGCAGTTTTTACTGATTATCGATGGCCATCATTTTATTGTACGGTTACTGGAGGAAAAATGGTATTTTCATGCAAGAATTTGTTATTCCAGTGACATAACAGGCTCAGATTCTCACTATAAAAAAATGCTTGCAATAAATATGAACGAACATCGGTTTGGGTTCGGTGCGTTGTGCCTTTCTGAAGAAGAAGATGTAATTATGTATGTATTGAGAAAAGCGTGTGATAACAACGAGGATGGTTTGTATAATATGCTCGACATGTTTGTTAATCGCGCTGATGCTATTCGTAAAATGATTTTCGCGAGCTCTTCACCAAATCAGCACCGGGTACTTATCGGTGCAGAACCATACCAACTCAATGCAAACACCAAAGGATAGGATAGCAACAGAGATAAATTTTTCATCCCCCGGATCATTCAATGCCGGGAGATGAAAATATGTGTATGTAACCTGTGGCCGGTTCATTATTACTCCCCTGAATGAAGGTAAAATAAATGATTGGATCAATATCACCAATAAATTCCCCCGGGAATTTATCAAATAAAGACACACATTGTTTAATCAGCAATGAAGAGCTTAAAAATATTATAATACAGCTGGAAACTGATATAGCGGATAATTCATGGTACCATAAAGATTATTCAACGATAGACATGGATATCATGCCAGCATTGGTAACACTGGCAAATAATAAATACCCTGAAATGAATCTTAACTTTGTTAAATCACCATGGGATATTTTTGCAGAAATAAAAAAAGCAACAGAATGTGAGATCGAACATTTCCGACTCATCGTCAATATGGGTAAAGATGGAATACATTCTGGTGTCATTGATTGTAAAAAAAAAAATGGGAAAACATCTCTGATATTATTTGAACCATCAAGCTTTATTGGGGACGGATCTGCGATATTGGCGTTCAGAATAAAAACAGCTATTGAGCATTCTCAATTACCTGATTACCATTTTTCCATAGTGGAAATGGATATCCAGCGAAGCTCATCTGAATGTGGTATTTTTAACCTGGCGCTGGCAAAAAAACTCTATACCGAGAGAAATGAACTATTAAAAATACATGAAGATAATATCAACGGTATATTACATAATGGTAAACTGTTTTTACCCCACAATGAGCTGGATCCATATCTTCCGGTGACTTTTTATAAACATACTCAGGGTAAAAAACGTCTTGATGAATACTTAAATACTAACCCGAAGGCGGTTGATACTATTATTAACAAAAAAAATGAAACTATCCTTAGCAGGTTTGATAACAATAAATCTGTTATAAACGGAAAAGAATTATCCGTCTCAGCGCATAAAAAGAGAGTGACTGAATATAAAGCACTTCTCAAACCATAATATATGAAGACGGCGTCCATCAGGGAAGACAGAAAGTCAGGTCACATCATGCCCTTCACGTTATTTTCCATCCGGCTCCTGATTGTTGAATCAGGTGATCAGCTGATAGCGTTTTTCTTCATCAATTACAATCATATACCTTAAAAATTTATTACCTTTAAGGGAGTGTGTTATGAACGTACAAGCATTGACAATACCATTGATGTTGACGCATCTGATGACGGCCTGTGCCGCACCCGGTACTGAACAATATCAGACCATCATGGACTGTGTGACAGCGGGAAAAGTCAGCCGGATTATCAGCACTGATGTTTTACCGTTTTCCGGTGAAGATCACGGGGAAGTGATAAGCCGGGTGTCATCCGCCTTTCTTGGTACGCCTTATCAGGCTGATACACTTATCGGCGGACCTGACACGCCCGAATCGCTTGTCGCGAATTTTAACGGTGTGGACTGTTTTACGCTTATCGATTACACCGAAGCTCTGACCCGCAGCCATGACCAGGCATCATTTCTGCGCAATCTTGCGGCAGTTCGTTACACCGGAGGGAATGTTAGCTACCTCAGCCGCCGGCACTTCTTCTCCGACTGGTCCGCCACAAAGCCGTACAACTCCCGGGACGTCACACCGGATATCAGCCCTGACTATGCCGTTGCAGACAAACAACTTAACCGCAAACCGGATGGAAGTGAGTACATCCCGGGTCTGGGCATTCATCCCCGCAAAATAAAGTATATTCCGGGAAAAGCCATCAGTCAGCAGGTGCTGGATAATCTGAAAACCGGGGATTATGTCGGCGTCTACTCTGCGCTGGACGGTCTGGACGTTTCGCATGTGGGTATCGTGATCCGTCACGATGGCAAGGTATGGTTCAGAAATGCCTCTTCGCTGGCCGAAAACAAAAAAGTGGTGGACTCTCCGTTCGCGGAATACATGCGCGAAAAACCGGGCATCGTTGTTTTGCGGGCTGAGTCGCCCGTCATGACAGGAGATACCCAATGAAAAGAGTCCGGATCCCCGAAAGCATAAAGCCCCTCTGTCTGGTTGTTCCCCTGCTGTTATCGGCATGCCACTCTGCCCCGCTCAGACAGGCGTCAAATGAAGTGACAACGGCCGGTCATGTACCGGCAGACTATATTGATCCAACCAAATCACTGTTCCCGCTGAGCAATTACCCGCAATCCGCCGATAAATGGTTCCCTCCCGGCCCGGATATGCACGTTCCTGTCATGGCAGCCGCGGCACAGCAGCGCCATTTTTCTGACCTGAAATCCCGTTATTTTGGTATGGGTGCGGGCGAAAAGTCGCCCTGGAATCCATCTTATATCGCATCAGTTCTGCGCAAAGGAGCGGATGTTAGTCGTGATGCCAACATCAGGATGTACCTGGGTGAGCGAAGTGTTTCCCGGGGCGGAAACTTCAGAGTCCACCCCGCCGCCTGGAAACAACAGATAAGAGATAACATGACGACCAGCATTAACCGGGTTTATACCCCGTCAGCAAGGGGGATTGCTGTCAGGGAAACGCTGGTCAGGGTTCTTCCGACAAACGACCCGGCTTATGGTGACCCCCGTCAGGCCGGACAAGGCTACCCTTTTGACAATTTACAGATGTCCTCTGTCCGTCCCGGCACCCCTGTATACGTACTGGCAGCCAGCCGCGACAGCCGCTGGAAATACGTATTATCCCCCACTGTGACCGGGTGGGTACACAGCGAAGATATTGCAGAGTCGGATCAGCAGTTTGTCACTGAATGGCTGACTCTGGCTACTGACAAACTGGGGGCGTTTATTAAAGAACCGGTTTCCGTTCATGGGGGAGGACAATATTATTTTACTGCACGTCCCGGAACCCTTCTGCCATACAGGAATGGACGGCCCGGCTTTTTTGACGTTATTGTGCCGGTGCGTAAAAGTGATGGCCGCGCACAAATTCGCCGGGTCAGTGTGAAGGAAGATGAGTTTGTTGCCATGCCATGGAAAATGATACCCGCGAATATGGCTGTGCTGATGAAGTCGATGAGCGGCAGACCCTACGGATGGGGAAACTATAATTTTTATAATGACTGCTCTGCCGAAATGCGCAGCCTCATAATGCCTTTTGGTATATTTCTTCCCAGAAACTCTGCGGCACAGATACAGTCTGCCACACGAATTGTCGACCTCAGCCGGGAGAATACCGCCACCCGTCTTCGTTATCTTACGGAGCATGGCAAACCCTTTACCACGCTTGTCTATATTCCCGGACATATCATGCTGTACATCGGTAACACGGTCATCAACGGACAGACAGTACCGATGACATACCAGAATATATGGGGACTGCGACCAGCAAGTGCCGACAGTCGGCGTATTATTGGCGGTGCCGTTTTTTTACCCCTGCTTGCCGCTTATCCGGAGAGCCCGGATCTGGAATCACTGGCTGGTAAGTCACAGTTTAAACTGGGTTTTATTGAATAGCAGAAACACTTTACGCTTTGTTGTGAATATGATGGTGACCGCCCCGGCGGTCACCGGACGACTTCTGCTGACTTGCCATCTCTGACGCAACATAACCTGTCAACGCCCTCACTATGGAAAAATAATGCCATGGAAATTACGCCGTCTGCTTTTAAACCTGTCTCTGATTTCATTGAGTCCAACAGACGTGAACAAATGTCTCCTGTTGCCCGGTTAATCGATTTAATTCTCTCGTTTACAGGGCTTCGCCCCACCTCCTCACAACATTCAGAATCCCTTGCCAAAGAACTGGCAGCCCCCCTGTACCGGGCAATGACGGATGGCAGTGAGGAGAACATCGTTCTGACGGACGGAATAGTCCTGTCTGTCTGTCCCGTTAAAAAGACAGCGGTATTGCGTTCTCCGCACAGAACTGATGTCTGCATTCCTTATCATATTCTCATTACAGCCTGCCTGAATTCACATCCTCTGACTATTCAGGCTGATGCGTTTATTTCCCCTGATCTCATCTCTTATCAAAAAGCATCACCAGAGGAGGAAACCGAACAATTCCTGAAAGATCACCGGCGGGGGCTCAACAACAGAACAACAGTAGACTACTGCGCTGAACACAGCGGGAAACCTTATCATCTGACCGGAGACAGTTTGTCTCTCCTCGCGGAGGCTTTAGCTGATCGCAAAGAAAAACAGGGCGCGTACTTTACTGAAAGTAACGCAGGTTCATTATCTTTTCAGTATATGGATGAGGAATATTGTCTTGATAAGACCGATATTTATCATATCGCATCGGTCTGCAATCAGGGATTCATCTCTGCGCTGACCAATAATGTCGTTATAGGTATCCGCAACGCCGGGGGAACCGTTCATGTGACCGATAATATTACCGCGCTGAGTATTCTTGATGCAGCAGGCGTATCTGATGTATTAACAGCACAATTAATATCCCGCACCTCGTTGCCCCGGGAGTCCCCGGTAAGCCATACGCTGAGAGGGGACGATATCACTTCAGTATGGTCTGATGTCAGCCTCCCCGTCTATGATCCGTTCAGGGACGAATGGGAATACATGACATGTGATGTGACACTATCTCACTTCAGGGACGGGCAGGCCCGGATGAGTGTGAACGTTAATTCCCTGACAGCAGAGCACCTGAAGAATATCTCCGCGCAATCAATATGTCCGCCATTAATAAATGATAAAGCCCCCTTCAGACTCGCCACCGAAATAAACAGATTATATCCGTGCATAAAAGAGGGCGCTTTAGATAAAATAAACAGAATAATTATTTTTGGCGACAGTCTTTCTGATTCCGATGGCCGGATGCTGAAAAAATCGCATCACCTGTTACCTTCCCGCCATCAATATTATGAAGGCCGGTTTACCAACGGGTTTGTCTGGAATGAATTCCTGTCATCTCCTTCATTTTTAAATAAAAAAGTAATCAATTATGCAGAAGGAGGGAGCACCTCTGTCCACTATTCCTGTTTTAATATCATCGGCGATTTTGTGTCAAACCTGGATAAGCAAATAAAATTATACCCGCCGTCTGACAACGATCTCGCGATTTGTATGCTGGGTGCGAACGACTATTTGACTTTACACAAAAGTGACGTAATAAACGTGGTTGAACAGCAGGCAGACCAACTCGAAAAGCTCCTTAATCATAACGTCGGCAATGTTCTTGTGCCGGGCCTTCCTGATTTATCCGGCACACCTTATGCCGGTCAGCACCATAACAAAGTGTTAATGAAAGATATTACAACCACTCACAATGCGCTTTTGAAAAGCAAGGCCGAAGCACTACAGAATCGCTATCCTAAACAAAAAATTTCGTACTTTGACACATATTCAGCATTTGAAACGATCAGAAAAATAGCGGACGAGGTGGGTTATGACACAACTCATCCGTTTAATGAGCATGGCTACATTCATATTCCCGGTGAACGCGATCCGGTTATAAACATTGCTCCCGAGTATATTTATAATGATATAGTTCATCCCACTCAGGAAGTCCATCAGTGTTTTGCCTCGATATTGGGAAATTTCATCATCAATAACTTTGATTAGCTGAATTCATTGTGTGACGTGGCTTACCCGGATTAATATCTCTGCCTGCGCCGGTCACCCATCAGCATCATAATCGAGTTCCAGTACCATGCGCAGCAACGCGGCAACGGGTTCGAACAGCGATTCAGGGATCACATCACCCGTGTTAACACTGAAAAACAGCTGCCGCGCCAGCGCAATATTCTCCACCACAGGAACAGACTGTCTGGTGGCAAAAGCAACAATATGTTCAGCCCGCGCATCTGTACCTTTTTCAAGAACCGTTGGGATCGGTGTCTCTGCAGGGTCATAACCCAGACAAACAGCAATGTGCGTAGGATTGCGGATAACAACGGCGGATCGCTTAATATTCTGCGCTAAACTGCCGCTTTGTATTTCATGTTGTACTTCACGCAGCCGTTTTTTCACCTGCGGGTCGCCTTCCGTATTTTTAGCCTCCTGTTTGATCTCTTCCTTACTCATTCGCTGTTTTTTCATCACGTTGTGTGCCTGAAAGGCATAATCAATAACGCCCAGTACCACGTAAAACATCAGCAATGCATACCATATCCAGCGGATCATAACAGTGAAAAGCGGGATGGCACAGCCTGCGTCACAATATGGCAGCGCCTGAAATGTCGGCAAAAAAGAGTGGAAAAGAAAGATGAAAACGGAACATAGCAAAATGACTTTCAGACAGGATTTAAACAATTCCATCAGACTGTGTACGGAAAAAATTTGTTTAAAATTATTCACCGGATTAATTTTATCGCTTTTGAAACCTATCGCCTTTGTGGCAAGCAGAAAACCGACCTGTGCAACCAAACCCGCTATGGTTGCCGCCGCCAGCATGCCGCCGAACAGCGCAAAAAAAACACCTCCTGAATGCAGTAATGCCTGTATCAGCTGTCCGAAGGCATAGTCAAATGGCTGATTGATGAGTCGTGAAGCCAGCAGTATCAGACCGGCAATCCGCTGTATAACCTCATCGGCAAAAAAATGAAAAAAAGCCAGTATCGTCAGCAACTGAATGCCGGAAATGATTTCCGGACTTTTGATAACCTGTCCCTTCAGACGGCTGTCACGCTTCTTTTTTGCGGTAGGCTTCTCGGTTTTTTCACTCATGACCGGCTAACCACTGACTCACATGCCGGTAAAGGGATTCACTCTCCAGTGCATAGTGGCGGAAGGCGTATGACAATGAGAGCAGCAATAGCAGGAGCGCCAGCACACTTTTCACCGGCATGGATAAAAAGAATACGTTAAGCTGCTGTGCGGATCGGTTGAGCAATCCGAGCGCCAAATCCGCCAGCACCATGCAGAACACGGCCGGCAGAGAAAAATTCAGGCACAGCCGGTACAACACACTCCACTGCGCCAGCAGAAAGTGTAAAAATGGTCCGTTGAAACGCAGTGTCCTGCCGGGAGGTAAATAGTGGTATGAGTCATACAACGCAGTCAGAAGCTGACTGAATCCACCGGTAATAAAGAAAAGCACACACAGGAACTGGCTGAACAACAGACCAAAAATGGATGTTTGTACAGACAGCGCCGGGTTGAACACGGTTGCCATGGTAGCACCGCGCAACGTGTCAATCAGAAATCCTGCCATATCCACGGCCCAGAAAGGAATTGCTGCGAAGAATCCCAGCATCAGACCGATGATCAGCTCTCCAGGGATCTCACTCAGCCAGTCCCATCCCCGGTAAGTAACCGGCTGGGTATAAAAAACGGGCAGTACCGGCAGCATCAGCGCCAGAAGCACACCATTGCGAATCAGCGCCGAGCCGAGATTACCGGTCTGCAGCAGCGGAAAAAGCAGTGTCAGTCCAAGCGGTCTCATTAACATCAGCGTTAAGGTGACCAGTCCGTCACTGAGAGAGATCATCACCCGAGCACTCCTATCTGCAAAAACACCTGACGGGTATAGGCGAGAAGCTGTCCGCCTATCCAATGATAAGTCGCCATAATGACTAATACCACGGCGAGCAGCTTTATCATAAACTGCAGCGTTTGATCCTGAATCTGGGTCAGTGCCTGAAGGAGACTCACCGTCACGCCGACCACTGCCGCGACCAGCACCACCGGTAATGACGTCATGAGTACCAGCCACAGCAGCTCTGTGACGAGGTGGGTTATGCCGGCATCCGTCATCTGAAACTCTGCACCAGCTGAGAAAGAATCAAATCCCAGCCGCCGGCCAACAGAAAAATTAATAACTTGAACGGCAGAGAGATAGTCATCGGGGACACCATCATCATTCCCATCGCCAACAGAATGTTGGATACCAGCAGATCGATGGCCAGAAACGGGAGGTAGATAAGCAGACCAATACGAAACGCCTGCGACAACTGGCTGACGGTAAAGGCAGGCAGCAGGATCAGAAGTGAATCCGGTTTAATGCGGCGCCGTGCCTCTTCCGGCCAGGTTCCGGCTATCAGATGACGAAAATAATGCATCTCTTTTTCATCGGCGTTTTTTTGCAGGAACCGGCGGTAAGGGTCAAGCGCCCGGCTGTCCCAGCCCTGTAACCAGGGTACGGTCGCGTCTTCCTTCTCAGGATGCCACCCGGCTTTTACCTCCAGGGCTGTCGGGGCCATGATAAAGAGCGAGAGCACCAGCGCCAGACCATAAAGTGCCATATTGGGCGGCACCTGCTGAATACCCAGCGCATTGCGTAAAATAGAAAACACCACTGCCAGTTTCAGAAATGAGGTTCCCATGACAATAGCAAGCGGCAGCAGGGAAAGAAAAAAAAGCAGTGCTATCAGCTGCCATGGAGAGTCAGGTAACGGCATATTATCTCCTGTTTATTCGGCTATAAAATAGTTATAGCCGTACCATGACCCACCCTCCATCAGGTGTTAACCGTATCCTCATTCGTATTCACATCATCAGACGGATGCACAAACCATCGGGTGATTCGCACCAGAAAACTGTCCCCGCAGGCTATCAGTTCTCCCTGGCCTATCACGCAGCCATTCAGCCTTAACGTCACGTCGGGTGAGAGCCTGACACCGGTCGCAATAAGATCACCTTCACGCAGCGTCCGCAACCGGCCAAGATCGATATCAATTTGTCCAGCCTCTACCAGCAGCTTTTGTGGCAGGGCATCAAGATGATACGATAAAGGCGGGGCCGTACCTGCGCGATCGCAGTCCTCCGCTAACAGGCTTTCCATATCATTGATCAGCGCTTCAGTTTTCACTTCTC
The DNA here is from genome assembly GCA_018239585.1 of Pyrrhopyge papius papius. Lineage (NCBI taxonomy): Eukaryota > Metazoa > Arthropoda > Insecta > Lepidoptera > Hesperiidae > Pyrrhopyge > Pyrrhopyge papius. The sequence goes on along the minus strand of DVQE01000034.1, from coordinate 26,688 downwards.
CTCCCTCCTCTATCCGGATACGTACCGCACTTCCCGTTACCGGCAGTACAACCAACTCCCCCTCCCGCAGATGGCCAAAAGGATTCATCCGCAACCCGGTCCCGGGGCCGATACTCTTCATCTCATGCACCGATACCTGACACCACCCGGCATAACAGGCGAACGCCACCGGTGGTAATAAACGTACCGGCCGGATACAGGGGCTTATCTGCTCAGCAAGGGTCCGGAACCAGGTGGCGGGCCAGCCAAACAGCACACAGCGGAACGTATAGCCGTCAATCTGCCAGGCAAACACGACCGCAATATACTGACTGAGCATGCTGCAATGTCCGGGCGTTCCCGGCAGGTTGTGTAATGTCGCGCCGCTTGCCTGCAACAGCGGCGACAACCCCCATTCCGCAATGCCCGCCAGCAGACAGGGGTCGGCCTCCTGGTCTGACGCGGTACCGAGAGTTCCTTCACACCACTGCTGCCAGTCACTTTCAGCTAACCAGATGCCGCACGGGGTATCTTCTGCTGTGACTGAAAACAATCGCCCCTCCGGGCTGCCGGTCCAGCACTGAGCCGCAACATGCAGTGCGCCAAACGCCATCCCTTCTGTTTGTACTATCCCGGCAAGGCTGCTTTCTTCAGCAGAGATCTGCATCATACTCTACCTCCAGCGTAACGTTGTGCCCGGCCGCCAGCAGCCCGGCATTCAGCCGGGTGAAAAAGTCCTTCAGTCTGCAGTATAAGTCACGCCGGGGCACCAGAACTTTCAGCAGTGTGATACCTTCCCGCATTTCAATTTCGCAAATAAGCCCCGCCGCAGAGCCTCCCTCCAGCCGGTAGCGTTGTTTTTTCTGCCTGAGCACCGCTTTTCCCGCGCTGCCGTCAGGCATTTCCGCCACCTGAGCCATCAGCTGAATAAATCCGGTGGTTTTCGTTGATTGTCGTTTCTCCTGTTCAGGCAACAGGTTATGCCAGAGACAACCTTCTGTCCGGTTAACGTTCATTGCTCAGCAGACTCCTCAGTTTTTCTTTTTTTTTCATCACGCTCACCAGCATCTGCTGCAACCCGCTGATTTTCTCCCGCAACCGTTTTTGCTCGTCCGCAAGCTGCTGCTGCTGCTGCGCCAGATCGTATTCCTCATGAAATAAATCATGCATAATCTGTTTCTGTTCCATCAGTTCGCCCGCAGACAATGTACCGGACCAGAGAAGCAGTTGATTGAGCTTTTGCATCAGATCGTGACGACCGCTCTGACACTGAAAATCCAGCAGCTCCGTTTGCTGTCGCTGCTGATCCAGTTCCTTCATTTGCCGCCGCAGCCGCTCCTCGCGGCGATCTTTTATCCTGAGTAAACAATTCAGCATCAGGTGTCTGTCAGATAACGCATTTGTGCCAGCAGTTCGTCGCGATCGCATGGTTCATTACTCTGTTGTTGAAGGAAGTGACAGATAGCGGCATAACGGTCTACCGCAAGGTCGGCGAGGTCGTCTTCTCCCCGCACAAACTCACCGACCCGCACCAGAAGCTCCACATCACGATACGTCGATAACAACGTCCGGATTGCGTTCGCCAGCATCTGATGTTCACCGCCGGCCACCATCGTCATCAGCCGGCTTATGCTGGCTAATATGTCAATAGCAGGAAAGTGAGCCGCTTCCGCCAGGCGGCGGGAAAGGATGATATGACCATCGAGTAACGACCTCACTTCATCTGCCAGCGGTTCGTTCATATCGTCACTTTCCACCAGTACGGTGTAAAATGCAGTGATACTGCCAAGGGTGCTTCTGCCCGCCCGTTCGAGCAGCCTCGGTAATGCCGCAAAAACGCCCGGCGGATAACTGCCGGAAACCGCAACCTCACCACCGGCGAGCGCTATTTCACGGGCGGCGCGGGCAAAGCGGGTTAACGAATCGGCAAACAACATGACTCTCTTACCGCGGTCGCGAAACGCTTCGGCGATCGTGGTCGCCACCGACAACGCCCTCATACGCTCAAGCGCGGGCCGGTCAGATGTTGAAACCACTATCACGCAGCGCCGCCGGGTCTCTTCCTCCAGCGTTTTCTCAATGAACTCACGGACTTCCCGGCCACGTTCACCGATGAGCACCAATACGTTAATGTCGCTGTCAGGGCTGCGGCACAGCATCGACATCAGCGTGCTTTTCCCTACCCCCGCTGCGGCAAAAATCCCCACACGCTGTCCTTCACCACACGTCAGAAGACCGTCAATGGCACGAATCCCGGTAAACATCGGTTTATCAATCATCCGGCGCAGCAGCGCCGACGGCGGCGGCGCATCGTAATCCCGCCAGGGACCCTGCGGAGCAGGGCCATCATCAAGAGGCAATCCCATACCGTCCAGTACCCGCCCTAAGAGATCCTCCCCGACCGGAACACGATGCCGCCGTCCCAGGGAACGCACCTGCTGCCCGTAATGCAGACCAGCCGTACTGGCAAAGGGTGAAAGCTGCACTGTTGAACCGTCGATACCCACGACTTCCGCCAGCCCGCCTTCCGGCAGCAGACAACACACCTCCCCCATAAAAACACCCGGCAGGTAAGCTTTGATCAGCGTTGCACCAACGTGCAGTAACCGGCCGGTCCTGAGATAACCTTGTGGTACATCCCGCAGCGGTGTCAGTGATTTTTCGAGGGCGGTCAGCATTTCTGCGTTAATCTTCGTCATCGGCAAACTCCTGTTGCATAAAATCGATACTATGCACAACCTGCACCGTACAGTTTTCCCCCAACTCCTGCCAGGAGAGCACGGGAACATGAAATAGTCTCGTTTCCGTTATTTTGCGCAGAAAGCGGCGCGCATCAACGGAGATGACAATGTTCAGATCACCGTGCTCATCCAGTGCCTCCTGAATTAAACTCAGAATACGCGCACTCTGTCCGGGGCTCAGCGCCGCATAGGTCCCCACCGAGGTCTGACGGACAGACTCACGTATCAGATTTTCGATCCCCTCTCCCACCCGCAGTACGCGCAGTGCCCCGCCATCCGGTTGCAGTCTGTGTAAAATATGCCGGCGCAGCGCCATGCGCACATATTCGGTCAGCATCAGTACATCTTTTTCACGCGGCGCCCATTCAATCAGGGCGCCAAAAACTGCACGTAAATCGCGGATCGAGATACCTTCCGCCACTAACCGTTGGAGTGTTTCCGTAATCTTGCTTATCGGCAGTTGCCGCTGAAGCTCTTTAACCAGCTCCGAATAGCGTTTCTCCATAGCATCCATCAGATAGCGCGCCTCCTGCACGCCGATAAACTCGGCCATGTGACGCAGCAATACCTGACGCAGTAATGCTGTGATACGTTGATTTCCCCCGGCAACCGTGAGCCCCATGGCCTGCGCTTTTTTCTCAGCCGCCGGATCCAGCCAGCCGATGCTTCCCATTCCGTCAGGCAATTGCTGTACTTCGCAGCCCGGATAGTTATCCGGCTCCGGCAGCAGACACGCGTTCCCGGGAATGGATAATGAAAAAACCGGCTCCTGGTAAAGCAGTACCGACATCCCCTGCACGCCGTCCCCGTGATCCGCCATGATCGTGATTTCCGGCAACGGCACACCGTACTCTTCGAAAAGCATCCGGCGTAAGGCATCAATATCCCGGGCCAGCGTATCGCTGATAAGCGATGGCATCACGCACAGCGTTAACGGCCTGGCTCCCGGCTGCATCCGGTCTTCGCTCATCTCCCCTCCCGGCGATACATCGTGTTGTGAATGCCCGGCACGATGCCGGAATAAAAAGAACGGCAGTGCGGTGAACATCGCCGGAACAAAAAAGTCCAGAAAGGGAAAACCGGGGATCAGAGCGAATAAAGTCAGGATAGCCGCCGTAAGCATCAGTGCCTGCGGCTGCCGGCCAAGCTGAGTGGTTAATTCACTGGCAAGGTTCTGTTTCTTCTCCCCGGGAACACGGGTAACAATGATACCGGCGCTCAGCGAGATAAGCAGCGAAGGGATCTGTCCGCACAGCCCGTCACCAACAGACAACACGCTGTATGTTTGTATGGCATCACTCAGCGGCATACCGTACTGTACTACCGCGATAATGATGCCGCCGATAATATTGACCAGAATCACAATGATGCCGGCGATTGCATCGCCTTTAACAAACTTCATGGCACCATCCATAGCGCCAAGAAAGCGGCTCTCCTGCTGAACCTGCTGACGTAACTGCTGTGCCTGAACAGCATCAATCACCCCGGCCCGCATATCGCCGTCAATACTCATCTGCTTTCCGGGCATCCCGTCAAGCGAGAAGCGCGCACTGACTTCAGCCACGCGCTCGGTTCCTTTAGTAATAACGATAAACTGAATAATGGTAATTATCGTAAAAATAACCAGCCCTACTGTCAGGTTCCCCCCCACCACAAAGTGACCGAACGCGTCCACAATATTGCCTGCATCATGCTGCAGCAAAACCAGCCGTGAGGTACTGATGGTCAATGACAGACGGTACAACGTGGTAATCAGCAGCAAAGAAGGGAAAACCGACAGATCCAGCGGATCATTAATATAGATGGCAATCAGCAGCAAAATAATCGAAAACGCGATATTAACGGCGATCAGTATATCCACCATGAATACCGGCAACGGCAGGATCATCATGACGATAGCAATCAGCATCACCACTGCCAGAATGATGTCCTGACGCCCGGCGCAAACGGCAAGCACTTTTTGCAGGCCCTGTATACCCCTGCTTTTTATCATTGATATTTGCATAGCGACTCCAGAAAAGCCTGCTGACGGCGATGTACCCGCAGCCACAGTTCCGCCGTGCTATCGGCTGCAGGACAACAACTCATCGCCAGCCCGCCGCGCAGCTGAAAAATACGCTGCGGAATACCGGCAAAATCAGCGGGCTGCCAGCGCCGGAGAGCCAGCGGCAGCAGGTTGTCATCAAAGGGGGCCAGCGGCATACACTGGCTGATGTGGATCCGGTCATTTTGCCAGCTAATCCAGGTTTGAAATTTCTCACCCTGCCAGTACATGCCGGCGGCGGCCTGCCGCACCTGGAGTCCGGCTAACTGTATAAACAGCAAAATATTAAGCTCTGTCACCCTGTCTAACTCCATACAACCTCCCGCTTGCGTAGAGCTACAGAGTTCCAGATAAGACACACACAGGTAATCAGGTGATAACCCCATCTCCCTTCATACTGCGCAGTACGCCGAGAATTTGTTCACGCTGATCCTCATCGTTAAAACAGGGTTCGGGCATCAGCGAGAACAACCCATCCAGATGTTGCAAAAGCCGGTTGTATAAACGCACAGACGCAGTACACTGCACCAGACGCGGCGCGAGCCATTCATCAAATAACCAGCTTTCATTCGTCATCTCAACAAGCAACGGAAGCAACGTTCCCGGAGTCATCCCGCACACGGATTCGATTCGCAGACACTCCTGTTCAAGCCCTAAAAACAACAATACGCGGCGTAAGCGTACCAGTACCGCCGCCAGCCGTTGCTGCTGAGAACCGGCAACGCAGGCAGAAAGCTCAAACACCATCATGCGCAGCAACACTTTCACCCGCCGCCGGCGATCCGGCCAGTCCATAATGCGCTGAAACCATGCAGCCAGTGAGGCAACCTCTTCATCCATTGCCTGCTGGAATAAACGATTGATTTGCGCCAGCGTACCTTTACTCACCTGCCCCAGTTCCAGCATGCCAAACAGTGATATCTCCCAGCCCTTCTGACTCATCAGTTCAGCAAGTTTGTCGCTGAGTGCTTTACGTTTTTTTCTGTCTGCTTTTTCAGCGAGCAGTAACGCCGCAATACCTAACAGCTGCTGACCGGGGAACGAATCCGAATATTGTGTCAGCTGAGCAGGTATACCGCCCGCCTGCTCCTGCATCCGCTGTACCATCCGTAACAAAGCGTCCAGTCGTTGTTTCTGCCTGTCCCTGCATTCTGCCCGCTGAAAATCTTTGAGCTGTCCGCTCAGCGACATGCCCATATCCTCAAGCGTTTCTGTCAGCGCACACCCTAACGTTTCTTCAAGCTCAATGAGCGCCTGCGCCATCGGCGATGGCGCGTCTTTTACCCCCCTCGGTTCCCGGGGGCCGGCGTCATGGTTCTGCAGCGCAGCTATCTCAGAGGCTTTCATTTTCATCCCCTGTATCAGCACCAGACGGACGCAGCCACTGCAGCAATTGCTGAAAATGGCCTTCGGGCGAAAATGTCACCGACAGCTGTGACGATGCCAAAACCACGCTATCCGGGGAAAGCTCAGGTGCCGCGAGCAGCACAAAGCGTGAGCCGAACACCTCCTTTATACTCTGCTGAAGATCAGGATGGCACTGCAGGGTTAAAACCCCTTCACCCGCCATCTGTTCTGCCTGTAAAGCGAGCCGGGCGCACAGCGTTTTATCTGCGGGCTGCTGCCCGAACCATGCACTCAATACCTGTTCAATACAGTGATGGATCCTGTCCGATACCGCGCTGACCAATGCCTGTTCCAGGGCTTCATCACGCACCAGGCGGATGACGTGCTTTCGCAGCCAGCGGGCTTCCAGACGCCTGAGCGTATCGCGTTGCCATGCGCGGAACTCACGACGCCGGGAGGCTTCCGTTTCGCGGCAGTTTTTCTTCGCTTCCTGCAGGATCCTCTCTGCTTTACGCCGGGACGCATTGATAATCCCTTTTGCCTCAAGATCCGCATGGCGCACATCAGCGGCCTGTTGCAGTAACTCCGTCAGCTGTCCTGCCGGGATAATCCGTCCTTCCGGCAGTGGTACGGTCAGTTCAATCAGCGGAACCCGGTACATAACGTTCGCTCCAGAAAATTCATCGCCGGTGCCGGTACCGGCATCCATAACGCACGTTCGCAGGGTGCAAGCGTAATCAGCAGCGCATGCAGTACGGGATCGCCCCGCCCGGCGCGGCTGAGTACGGCAGTCCCCAGCTGCAATGCAACTTCCGCCAATTGTGCCGGTGAAAGCAGAGCACGGTTACGGCCCCGGCAAAGTCCGAACAGTTGCCGGATAAGCCCGTCATCAAGCAAATGCAATAACTTCCGCCGGTAGTCCGGAAGCAGAAAATAGTCGTTGCAGTCCAGCACCAGCAACCCCGCAGCCAGTGCAAAGGCCTGAAGGCGGGGTGCAAGCTGAACCATCCGCTGCTGCCGGGGGCTGAGCATGACGGGCAGAGGCGGTGTCCCTCTTCGTGCCCGCAATGCTCTGTTCAGACAACGGTCGAGCGGAGGGTTAGCGCCGTAGTACCATGTCGCTTCAGACGTAAAACCAAGCAGTGTCAGCCAGCGGGGATGAGCATAACGCGCGGGTGTCCGGAGATAACGGTGCATCCGCAGCAGGGCTTCATCAGGTCTGCGGCAGGCTATATTTTTTTGCGCCAGACTATCAGCATCAGGGAAATCAACAGCAACACTGCCACCAGAAACGAAGGTACCAGGATCCATCGGTGCCGGTTTATCCATGCGATTGTCCTCCACTGAGTTTCTGCCGGTGCGTTATCCGCACTTTGCATACGAAATTCGGCCGGCTGCATCAGAATGCTGATATTTTCTTTCTGCACACCGGGGATCGATTTTTCAACCAGGTTGCTTATCTGCACCCGAAACATTTCAAGGTTAATCTGAGGTGAATACTTGATAAATACCGCCACGGAAGCCGATCCGGCGGACCTGTCATCGTTTGCACTGTCATAGGCAATGGTCACACCGGCGTGGATGACGCCGTCCATCTGACTCAGCATCCGCTCAATTCTCTGCTCGTTGAGGAAAACAATTTTTTGCTGCTCCTCAGCGGGTGATACCACCAGCTGATTCGGGGGAAACATGGTTTCAGCGGAAACGTAGCTGCGCCGGGGGAAACCATTCAGGCGCAGCAGTTCAACGGCATTGATAAACTGCGATTGTTCCACCCGCAGCGTAACGCCCCCGGTTCCGGGCTGCTTATCGGCATCGATATGGTGCTGCATGAGGATCGCCAGCATCTGATTCGCATCCTCCTCGTGCAGTTCGCTGTAGAGCTCCACGCGGCAACCCGCCAACAGCAACACCAATCCGATGACCACAGCAAGACGCGAATACTTCATGTCATATTGGCCAGTTTATTAACCGACTGGGAAACCGCACCCGCCACCTTAGCGCCCAGATCCACGCCCACGGTCGCCCCGAGTATTGTGGCCTGTTGCACAAGCATCTGAGAGGGTGTCAGACTGCCCGCATCCCCCTGCGGCGTACCGGCAAACAGTAAATTATTGAAGGCGGCAATCTGCCCGTTATCCGGCGCAGACACGGCAGTTGCCGGTGGTGCAGCGCTCATCGTGGCGGCGTTCACCGCGGTTACACTGTTAATCACACTCATCAGTCACTCCTGTTAAGCTTATTTAAGCCAGGTTTTTACAGTTTCAGCTTCCGGAGGGGCAACGTCTGCAAGCGCCCGGTGCGCCTGGTCGGATTCATTCAGACCGGCCAGCAGCACTGCGCGGCACAGCGCCTGCAGGCTGGTATCCTCAACCAGCAACGGCAGCGCCGGCAGAATGCCCCGGACTTGTCGTTGCAGACCATGGTTTATCCCGGCAAAGGCAGCCTCTACCACCAGTCGCCTCTCCTTCTCTGTCAGCATCATATTTTGGCGATAATGCCACTGAGCATATCTTTGATGGTTTTGAGCATCGCACTCTCATAGTTAATAAAAGTGGAGTACTGCTGTACGGCAAACTGGGCTTTGAGCATGGCTTCCGGATTAGAAATGTCCTGTGCGTTCATTTTGTCCTCAATCGCCTGTCCGGCCTGATGTGCCAGGCGCGATAAGTTGTCAACAAGTTGCTCAACGTTCATTGCTGCCTCCGGTTACATGAGTTGTTACACCGTTAATTATGACCGCTGCGGCGCAGTTACCTATCAGGTGATGGCCTGAAAGTAACAACAGATTCTGCAGGATTGTCCGCTGGCGGAAACAGACGATTCAGTAAGCGAAAAAAGGGGACGCTCGCCCGCTGTCCCCTTACAGGACAGCCTGCTGCCCCGTAGCGCAAAAATACCAGTGTGCCCCGGGTGGCATTGTCCATCAGACGAAAGTGCGGGTAGCTCAGGCCGGCAGACGTCATCATAAACGACTGACCCATGACCGCCGCCGTGAGCAGCGCACGTGACCCCAGCGACACTATTTCGCCGATATTTTTGCTCTTATTCACATCATAAAAACGGTGAGCAATGAGATACACCGCATTAGCGATACTGTCGTGCCCCATCGGCAAGGCATGTTTGCGCTGATAAATCAGACAGGCGATATCAGCAATGGCGATGGACAGGCCAATCCCGGCGAACAGCACCAGCGGTACCGCGCCACCGCCGGATACCGCCAGCGCAATCGCCGTACCACAGCAAAAAAGCTGTCCTCCCAGCACAACACTCTGCCAGCTAAAAAGCTCTGCGGGGATTATGCCTGCCGCCCGTTCAGTCAGTCTGGCGAGCATCCTCTTCTGCCCCTGCCTGCAGGTATCTTTCGCCTCTTTATGATCTGCATGCAGGGGGGCGGGCAAAACAGGAACCGGCAGCCCTGCAACCATCTCCTTTATTATTTGTTGCATCTCTGCACTGACCACCACTTCATGGCCGGTACGCCCGATATCTGCATCTACCATGCCGGACTGCCAGCGGGGGCGTTCAGCTCCACCCGGGTACGTTCATAGGCGGCGATCAGCTGCTTAACCATCCTCTGGATTTCTTCCTGACTGAGTCTGCCGATCTCATCATCATCTCCGGTAGCGGGCACCGGAGTGGCTGGTACCACAAGATTGCCCAACATCCGCTCAATCCGTGCGGTGTATATGTTAGCCCCGCCGTTCATGATGGTGAGCCACACCGTGATAGCCGACGAAATACAGGAGAGCACAAAGCTGGCGTTTTCCGGCAGATGCGCAAAGGGTAAAAAGAGAGAGGAGGCTGAGATGCCAGCGCGAAGTGTGAAAGAAGCGATATCACCTGTGGTTTCCGCATATGAGTCGCTCATACCAAAGGACGTCATCAGCGTCTTTGTCGCCAGCAAAATAGAATCATTTCCTGTTTTCAGCGGTTCGCGGTCATTTCTCACCTGAATCAGGTTATACAGCGCACAACAGGCATCCCCTGCTGCAATAATCATGGCAGTACCGGTCACGACGGTAAAAGGGATCCCGGCGCCGCCGGAAATTACCGACGCGGCTAACGATACCAGGAAGGCGGAACCGGACATGGCAAAACGCAACAGATGCTGAATAAAATACCCGTTATAAGCCTGTTGCTTCAGCAGGTTTTCCTTACTCAGCGACATAGCGGGAACCGGCGGCATCGTACCCGGCGGAAGCAACTCCGGAGGGGTAATACCGGCATTCCGGCCCCCGGGATCCTTACTGTAAGCCTTTGTCAGTGAAGGCAGACGGGAATAATTGTTTACTCTTGACATGGCTATTCTCCATCGGTTCATCCGGTCACGCTATGCCAGAAGCTGACTCAGCATCTGTTCTGCATTGGCGCGCACGGTACTGTAAGAAGGATCTTCGTAGCTCATCGTCAGCGCTGTCTGCAGCGCGACTCTGGCTTCAGACAATTCACCCATCGCTTTCAGACATACGGCTATCTGATACACCGGCTCGGGATGGCAGGCGTCCAGCATCAGAGCGTAGCCGTAGTAGTTCATCGCCTGCACATATTCCTTTTGCATCATCAGCACGCCGGCAAGCGCAATATGCGCCCGCCAGCTCCAGGGCTGAATCATCACCAGCCAGGAAAAATTCACCAGCGCACAGTCATAATCCTGCTGCTGCCAGGCGGCATAACCGTCGGCATAAACGTCATCCGGGGAAAGCGCCAGCGCTTTTTTGATAACCGGATCGTCCCACAGCGTCTGCTCAAAAGATGTCGGTTCCATATTCTTCTCCAACTCTTCAATAGCGGGATGAACGTTGCTTTCCATGGTTACGCAGTGTACCGGCGGTTATTTCCAGCCAGCTCTCGCCATTGTGAAACACCCTGACCGCTCCCAGTCTGTACAACAACCGCACCAGTTTATGGCGCTGTATCGCCAGCCGGCGATCCCATACCGCGGTTATCACCAGCATTCTGACGGCACGCAGCCACGAGACCTGCTGAAACAGGCTCCGGAGGATCCTCCGGAGCGCCATCAGCGATGAAGGCAAAGGCTGACTGTCCGGTACGCGATGAAGACTGCACAGGATCAACGTATCTTCATCCGCGCGATAAACGAGACGGTAGGGATACCACTCCACCTGCTCCCCGAGCAGCAACCCGCAACCGGGCAGACAGACAGCGTGCGGTACCAGTCCCTCCTTACGCAGCAGCCGTGCTATTTCATCCATACGATATCCTCCGGCATTTAGTAGTGAAAAAGTGCGCGCAGCATCTGGCCCTCCTGCTCCACTAAATTGCGGTAACCCTCTATCCCTTGCTTTTTGATTTCATTGCCCTTCATCAACGAATCGTCCTGTGTTTTGGCATATGACTGCGCGCCCTGATTCAGCAGCCCGGCAATGGCTTTCTCCTGATCCGCCTCGCGGGTTTTACTTCCGGAAACCAAGGTACCAATACCGTTGACCATCTGCCCCGCAGCGTTACCTGCCATCATCCAGACCTCGCCCGCAGCCACGCCCGCAGCCGCGCCAGCAGCCATCAGCGCGCCGGCACAAATACCGCCAACCGCCGCGCCCACTGTGGCATAAAAGCTATCATTAATAGCTTTAACATTTTGCTGCAGAGCGTTGACTTCAAGTCCCCAGCCCAAGGCTTGTTTCTTTTGGTTAATGAACTGCAGCGTATCGCGCAATTCATTAATCATCATCAACATCCTGATATACATGTCATCCAATTTAGCAAAAAAGTCGGTCATATCGGGCGTTCCTTTGCTGTTGCCCTGAACGTTAACGCTGCCATTAACAAATAACAGCGGGTTTACGGAGTTACCCCCCCTCTCAACATCAAAATTAACATCATGATATACAACGTTATTTTCAGGAAAAATCACTCTGCACATACTTCCTCCTCAGGCCCGTTGTCCGGCAATATTTGCCAGCACCGTGCCGCTGTTATCGATAATTTCTGAGCCAATTCTCAGCGTATTTATGCCATTCTGATACGTTTGTTCGAGCCCCTTTTGCTGCGCTTTCTTGCGGTCTTCTGTCCAGTTCTGCATAAAATCGATATAGCCCTGCTGCGCCATCAGGTGATCAATATCTCTTTGCAGTTTTGCACTGGCGAAGGCCACAGCAGATACTGAAATTTGATTCGCGCCGCCGGCCACAGCCCGTGTGAAAAGCAGAGCTTTATGGGTACAATCACTGATAACCGTTTTCACCATGCTGCGGCGCAGATTTTTTAAAATGGCATCGCGAAGTTTCTTCGCCACCACCTCTTCACTTTTTTTCAGCAGATCCTTACCGGCGCTTTCAATAGCCTTTTCCACCAGCGTCCCGACACCTTTGCGGGTAAAACTTTTACTGATATCGCGTACCATGTTCGATTCAGCCTCCAGCCCATGAGCCGCAACTTCTGCCGCTATCTCACTCACCTCAGCCATCCCGCGATCAAGCGCCATGCCAAATTCTTTACCCATCATCCGGCTGACTTCCTGCCCGGCTTTCTCTGCCAGTGCCTTCAGCTCATTCTCTGCGCCTTTGGCAACAGCCTCGGTGAGCGCTTTACCCACGCCCGTATCCAGAACCTCTTCAGTGGCTTTGGTGATAGCGCGGGCGGCTCTGATACCACGGCCGATCTGAAAAATATCCAGCGTCAGCGCCACACCTTCACAGACCATTTGCCCTATCCCTGCAGCCTTAATGATGTCATTGCAAACCGACTTATCAGCTCCGAGCAGCAGCGCGGTCTCTGCGCCCGCTTTAACCATACCGGCCATCCCGGCCGAGAAATACGCTGCACCGTCGGCAATCGCCAGCGGATCAGCCGTTAAAACACCTTCAATCATCTTCAGTACACCGGTCACTGCCTCAGCGCCGCTGATTATCCAGTCAAAGACCGCGTTGACGATCCCGGCTTTACGCACCTGGGCGGCCTGTTCAACCGCTTTATTGATTTGCTCCTGGTATTCCGCAATCTGTCTATCACGCAGTACAGCCTGAACCTCACTCACATGTTCGAGCTGCCTGCACAGGGCATCGGCACTGTTCCCGCAAGCTTTCAGCACTAATTGCGTCATCATCAGGGATAACATCATGGGATCCATTTCCAGCACATCGCGCACCGTAGCACATCGTGTACCGTCACCTTCTGACTGAACGCCCATAAGCTTGTGTAACGCCTTATCTGCCTCCTGCTGACTGACATACCCCCGGTGTTGCACGCCCTCATCTTCGTCAGCAAATTGCGCCGGTGCACAAAAATGCTCACCTAATGCCCCGCAGGCGATACGGGCGGGCTGAACCCGGGCGGTGAGAGACTGATGGAAAGACTCATCACCGACGACCGGGGTACCGTTAATTTGCATCCGGTTCATAATCTTCTCCTGTTTTGCTCAGGCCGGCGCGGGCGCGCGGGCGTATATCCGTCACTTCCCTGCTCTCATGGTTATCTCCCTGATGCTCCGCACCGCATACCAGCAACGCAGCACGAAAGGCTTTGGCCGCCAGCGGCAGATTACCGCAGGCGAGATAACACTCCCCTGCGGCACAGGGTACCTTCGCCTCTGATACTCTTATTTTTGCGGCACGCCCGTAAGCATAGATGGCATCACTCCAGGCAGCCCCCGCCCGGCAACAGGCACCCAGTTCAAACCAGTATTCAAAAGACCACGCATCGCAGATGGTCAGAATCTTAAAGATCCGGGCCGCCGCACCGTACTCCCCTGCGCTTGCCAATTGCCGCGCATAACGCTGCAAAACATCCAAATCAGCGCTGATATCCTCAGCAAAAAGCATCCGCAACGCGCCGCCCTGCTGAAAAAAACGCAGCACGATGTCTGACTCCCGGGCGTCCGTTTTCATCATCAGTACATCTTCTGCGCAATCATGCTGAGTAAGTCACCCCATTTGCTGAGTAATCCGGTCATCTGGGTGATAGTCGCATTGATCTCCTGGGTCATTTTCTGAATGCTGAGTTGTCCCTGGGTCATCAGGTCAGTATCGCGGTTCGCACTGTTATCAAGAGCCGCTTTGACCGCCTGCAGTGCTCCCTTATCGAGGCCGTTTGTATCCTGATGCTTCTTGATGTAGTCATTAATCGTCATACCATCGACGAGAATGCCGTTATCGCGCATATACCTGATGACATCATCGGGTACCGGTTTACGGGTTTTGTCATCACCTTTTGCAGCGTCAGCAATAACTTCATCCATTCGGTTAGCCATATCCTGTGTATTACGCGCGCGCTTAGTGCTGGTATTTATTCTGGCAAAAAGCGAATTAGCAATTTTCTGTAAAGCCAATTGCAAATTATCGAGAACCGAAAAACCGTAGGCGAAAGGATTATTACTATCCGTGTTATCCGCAACGGTATTATTATCGCCGGTACCCAATGTAATATCCGGCGTTGTGAAACCAGGGGTGTTAAAATTAATACGATGATTTACTGACAGGTTTCCGCTCATATTTTCACCTCAGCAGTACTATTGGTTTGCTTATTAACAATATGTTTAAGTCGCGATTGCAGTTGCTTCAGGGCTGCGTTCAACACCTGAATATCCCGCTCAGCCCGGCGTCCCACCTCTTCAGCCCCCTGAGGTATCAGAGCCTGCAGGTCGTTAAGCTTTTTCGCGGCAGCAGGGTCAGTTGCAGCCCGGTCCCTGAGTTCAGCTGCTGCCAGCTTCAGCCTCCGAAAGTCTGAATAGAACCGGCACAGCCGGGAATATTCCCGCTCCATTCTTTTTAGTTCAGCATCAATATTCGTTTTCATCATCTGGTTTTACCGGTTGATTGTGATAGCGATATACGATCACCCTGATGATATCTTCAGCCTGAATGACTGCCTCCAGCAATAAGGTGAACTGCTGATGTTGTTCCCGGGTAACCGGTTCGTTCATCGACTGCTGCAGCCGCATTTTTGCTGCCCGCAATATGTTTAATCTGTCCTGCGCCAGGCTGACAGAATCGCGCACACTATCTTCTAAATAAGTCAGCGTTGACATAGTGTTACAAGCTCAAAAACCAAAAGAATAGTTAATCAGTCCGTCAGGGAATCTGATCGTTACTGCCTCGTCTGTCAGGGCAGCGACTTCCCCGCCCTGTGGCAGCCGGCTTCCCGTCCTCAGGCGCTCGCCATCTTTCAGCAGCAGGTAGAGCCCCTGCTGGCCACGGATAACAGCGACGACCGGCGAAGGGAGACACGGGCTGCCCTCGCCGGACGATGCCACATTCTGGTAACTCAGCACGATCCCGGGGAATTGCTGACGCAATTGTGCCAGAATAGGGTTCAACGATTGCCGCTCATCCCTATTCAGTATGCCGCTGATGACGAAAGCCTGACCCACTGAGGTTACGCTGACTTTTTCTGCCAGCCCCTGCTCTAACAGGCTGTCAATCAACGCGTTGATTTGAGTTTCATGACGGTTTTCGATATGCAGATGTTTCAGACCGGGGATCGCCATCAGCTGCTGCTGAATACCCGCCCAGCGCTTTCCCATCATGATACCGGCGTTAATGCTGATCTCTCCCGGTGCGCTGCTGGTGATTTCTGCCTCGTCATACCCCGCCCGGGTCAGAACCTCCCGTACCTGTCTGATAAGCTGATCGGTGCACACCACATTATCCCGGTACATCACCCCCCATCCGCCCAGCGTCAGACGCACGCTTTGCAGACGCTCGCTCTTCTCACAGTAGCCGGAGAGCCGGAGTGTGCCATTCTTTTCCCGGGTTACCGCGATCTGCGTCAATCCGGTTTGCCGCAACAGTTCTGCCACCCGGGAGGTCACCGGCTGCGGTGGCGGCAGATTCCCGTTACTCATCAGGATCAACGCGGAAGTCCCCGTCAATATCAGACACGCGAGCGCCATCCCGTATAACAGGGCTGACCGTGTGCGACGAAGCGGGTAGCGGGCTAAGTCGGCATGATGTTGACCGAACGCCATCGTCAGCCCCAGCGCCTGTACCACGCCCTCCCCGGGTAATGGCTTCCCGGCCTGATGCCGACGACCATTAATCCGCACCGGCGCGCCCTCTGTATTGATCATCAGTCCTGCCGGTGTTGCGGTGAATTCCAGCCTGTCACCGCCGTGCAACGGAATACAAAGATCACAACCGCGCTCGCCGACCGAAAGAGACCCGCCGGCCAGACAGACTTCACGTCCGTGCAGCACCCCGCCGAGTAAACGGATTTTCCACTCGTTATCCATGGCTGTTATCACTATTGGCTACCGTGGCTTTGATAAGAAACAGACGGATAACACTGTGGGTCTCATTATGTTCGCTGCTGAACAAATGTCCGATAATCGGTATGTCGCCAAGTAACGGGATTTTATTCTGCGTCTGCGTCTGTTTATCCTGTTTAAATCCCCCAAGCAGCAGACTCTGCCCCGGACGAAGTGTCGCCTGAGAGGCTATCTCAGAGTTTTGTACTTCCGGTAACGGTTCATCCTGACTCAGAGGAGGGTTTTGCTGACCATCCTGGATATTGAGGCTCAGCATAATATTCTGCCTGCCCTGTTCTTCCACCAGCCGCGGGGTTACCCTGAGGAGCGATCCTGTCGTGATAGATTCGAGTTTTGCGACTTTATCGCCCTGCAATTTGGTGTAAAAGGTGATGTTTTTATCCAGTACCGCCTGGATGTTATTGAGCGTCACCACGGACGGCTGCGACAAAATATAGGCATGGGAATTTTTCTCGAGTGCCGACAGCCGCACCATAAAGCCCGGCGTGTTGCTGATGACAGTGGAAAATCCCCCGCCGGTGTTACTGTCAGGGCCGTTAACGGTGACAGAGCCGCCGCCCAGAGAAAGCGCCGCACTCCAGTCAATACCGAGCTGACTGATATCGCCGGCATCAACATCAATAATCGTGACCGAGATTTCTATCATCTGTGGTCGTTTATCCAGCTCACTGATGAGTTTGCGGTAACCCGCCATATTGACCGCACGATCCCGCACAATGACGGCGTTTTGCCGCGGATCGGCGGAAAACATCGGTAATCCCTGTGTTGCAGCTGAACTGCCGGCGGCGGCCGGCGCACTGCCACGACTCATATCACGCAGTACACTGACTATCCCGGGGACGACGACATTTTGATCGCGGTACTGGTACTGATCATCCACCGCCGTGGCATATTTGAGCGGGAACACCACAAGACTGACGGTATCATCCCGGCGGCGGGTCATCTCTCCATCCAGCATTGACGCCAGCTGAGTAATACGCGCGGTGCAGGCGGGAACCCCGCTGATATCAACAGCATTAACACCGGGGATGGTGCGCGCTTCACAGCTGCTTTTTTCCGGCACGTCCCGTTTACGCAGATAACGGATAAAGTTACCGGCCGGCAGTGTCCGGAGGGGAATGACACTATGCGCCACACGTGATGAGGGGTAAACAAACAGCGTATAACCATCAAACCAGGTTACTAAGCTATATTGTATGGCTAATTTGTTCAGAATTTTATCAGGAGAAGCAGGCGGGATCGTGCCACTGAATGTTTCTGTAATTGCCGGGTCGATGACCACGGGTGTACCGGCGTTTTCCGCTAAATTTTGCAACAGCGATACCAGTGACATTTCCGGGGTACGCAGCGAAAAATTGTCGCCCTTACGGGAGAAGGTTTGCGCGTGAGTACATAAACAAAAAAACAGCGCCGGAAATACCACCCTTCTTTTTATTTTCATACCGGCCTCACATCTTACTATTTTTCTGACTGACGATTACGTTTGCCAAATATCGTGTCAGCGCCAGATGCTTTTCAATGTCGGTGGCCATTTTTTCAGCTGATATATTTTTGTCATAATAACAGCTCAGCCACCCGCCATCGGGTATTAACTGCAATGCATAATCATGAGTTTCCGGGCAGGCCGCAAGTAACAGAGTGATATACTTCACGGTTTCAGGAAGAAGGTTGTCAGTATTGTCAATAAAAACTGACAAAACCAAAGACCGCGAACACAAATATCCGCGCGCCATTCTGCCCTCTAATATCATCAATATAATTGCGCTATCAGGTGCAATGCGTAACTGCTCGACTACAGGGATTTTTTTTAATTTATCAAACATAGATCAAGCCTCCTGAACTGTGTTTATAGTCGTTCAGAACCACCTGAGCGCACATCAGCAAAAAACCTGATATTTTTTCCTCTGCATCTTGCCATCATATTCACTTACAAATTCACACAATATTTTTACCCGATATTTATTACGCTCTATATTAATTAGATTTTTTTACCTGAATCGGGAATAAGGCTGATACATTTATATTTTGACATCACAGATCTGATGACATTTTGTATTGTGAAATAGCACAAGGATAACAATCAATGAAAAATCAGCATTCCCTGGTGGGAAGATTAACATTACTGATATCTATTGGTTTGCTAATCATTTGGTTGATTACTATATCCATCACTACCTATATTTCACTAAATAACGACAGACAGCGGGTTATTGAAAATTTATCCCATATATCGCGCCTGCGAATGGCGTTAAGCAACTATCGATTTCAGGGTGCGGAAAGAGATGCGCTGGCGCTCGCCCAGCTCTACCGTCACTATGTACCGGCAGATACACCTCTTACCGCAAAAAGCGAGTGTCGTTATTTCCCTTTCAATGCCGGTACCGGTACGCCGCAGGATAAGCAGGCTAAGGATATGAGTTTCATTCAGATTTATGGTACTGCAGGCCAGACATACTATCTTGATAGCTTTATTCTTGACCGGGGCTATGGTATTTATCTTCTGCCTCCGCTCCATCATTCGCCCGATTATCTTATTCACAGACAAAATGAGCTGTGGCAATTTCCGCGCCGCGCAACGCATCATAATCTGTTCTGGGGTAAACCGGAATATATCCCCGGCGCCGGCTGGAGCGTCTCTGTCGCGGCGGCCGGCTCTCATGACATTCTGGTGGGGTTAGCGGTTAAACTTGATGATCTGCCCTCCTATGACCATAACGTTTCCGGCGGGAGCATCAATCTCTGGCTTGATAAACACAATCAGATTCTGCCCTTCTCTGCTCTTGCAGAAAACAACAGCGAAATTCTGCAAAAACAGTTGCTGAATGTCTCTCTCCACGACGGATGGCAGCAGATCCCGGGCTATCTGGTGCTTCGCAGCGAACTAAAAGGTCCCGGCTGGCAACAGCTTATCCTGTACCCGACAAGCGGGATGCTAAAACACACGCTTAACATCGTGGCGGAGCAGTTGCCTTTTGCCCTGACGACTCTGCTGCTGCTGGCGATGATGCTGTTCTGGCTGCTTCACCGCTATCTGGCCCGCCCGTTGCGGGACTTCGTCAGCATCATTGAGAAAACCGGGCCCGGCAAACTTTCCGCCCGGCTGCCGGAAAACCGTCATGACGAGCTGGGAAGCATTGCCCGCACCTATAACCTGCTGCTTGATGCCCTGCACAAACAATACGACAGCCTGGAAAATACGGTTGCCGAACGCACCCGTGAACTGACGATAGCCAAACAGCTGGCCGAACAGGCCAATAAGCGCAAAAGCAGCCATCTGACGACGATAAGCCATGAGCTGAGAACACCGCTGAGCGGGATTCTGGGCGCTCTCGAACTTCTGCAGCTAACCCCGATGAGTGAAAAGCAGTCACAGCTATCCACGACGGCGAGCCAATGTACGCTTTCGTTACTCAGCATCATCAACAATCTGCTCGACTTCACACGCATTGAATCGGGACAGCTATCACTGCATATCGAAGACACCCCGATACTCCCGCTGCTGGATCAGGCGATGCATACCATCCAGGGACCGGGGCAAAGCAAAGGATTAACACTGAAAACATTTGTCGGTCACCGGGTGCCGCTGGTATTCGGGGCGGACAAGATCCGCCTGCGGCAGATTCTGGTTAATCTGCTGGGAAACGCCCTCAAATTTACCGATAAAGGTGCCATTTACCTCAGCGTTAAACGCATCGGTGATTTTCTGATTTTCGCCGTGAGCGACAGCGGACAAGGTATAACACCTGCCGATCAAAAAGCGGTATTTGAGCCTTTTTTCCAGAGTAAGGGTAAGGGACACAGTCAGGGGACGGGGCTTGGCCTGACAATTTCATCCACCCTCGCAAAAATGATGGGAGGATGGCTTGAAATACGCAGTACACCGAAATTTGGTACCTGCATATCTCTGCTGCTTCCGCTCGGCAAATATCAGCCTCCCGAACCCCTGGCGGGTAACATTGCCGCACCGCTGGTTCTGCATCGCCAGCTCTGCGCCTGGGGGCTGACGTGTGAAATAGCCAGACAAGAAAATGTATTTAGTGCCGATGATCTTTGTTTCCTTCCCGGGAAGCTGCGTGAAACCGTTGTCCGCGCACTTTCCGGTGTGGTGAGTGAGGATACCGCTCCGCTTCCGGTACAGCCCTGGAGATTACATATTTTGCTGGTTGATGACGCCGCTATCAACCGGGATATTTTTGGTATGATGCTGGCTTCACTCGGTCAGCAATTTACCCTGGCAGAGAGCGGCGAAGAAGCACTGGCATTAGGCCGGCAGCAGCGATTTGACCTGGTGTTAATGGACATTCGTATGCCGGAGACGGACGGAATGGAATGCACTCAGCGCTGGCGTCAGGACGCTCTGAATCACGATCCTCACTGCATGATTATTGCACTCTCGGCGAATACCACACCGGAGGAAATAAGCCGCAGCAAAGAAGCCGGAATGCAGCATTATCTGACCAAACCCGTATATATCAACCAACTGGCCAATGCGATTTCCATTGCGGCGGAATACCAGCTTGAGCGCGATATCACTCTTCAGGAGCAGGATTACAGCTCAGGGCATGCACTGCTTCCCATGGACGATGACGCTATGCGCCGCAAAATACGCCACTCACTGCATTTATTACTTTGTGAACTGGAGCACAACCTGGGCTCCCTGCCCAAAACAAGCACGTTGCTGCATACCCTGAAAGGTTGCCTCGGTCAGGCGGGATTAACGCCTCTGGTTTGCAGCATCATTGATATGGAAAATCGCGTACAGCATGGCCTGACTTTAGCTAAGGAGGAAATTACCGAATTTCGCCACATTCTGAATTCAGCACTGGATGCATAAATCAGTGCCGGCCAATGAGGCCGTCTATCAAGAGGTAATACACATGCACGATCATAAAATCCTGCTTATCGACGACCATGAACTGATTGTGAATGGGATCATTAATCTGCTCTCCCCCTATCCCCGCTTTCAGGTGGTCGCCCACATTGATGATGGTCTGGAGGCTTACAATGCCTGCCGTATCCATGAACCGGATATTGTGGTACTTGATTTGGGCTTGCCCGGCATTAACGGGCTGGATCTTATCCCGCAGCTGCTTCGCCGGTTACCCCACACGGCAATTCTGGCCTATACCGCCCATATGGAAGAAACGATGGCAATACGCACGCTAAGTGCGGGTGCAATGGGTTATGTGATGAAAAACAGCAGCCGCCAGGTACTGTTAGCAGCATTACAAAGCGTTGCCGTAAAAAAATACTATATCGACCCCGCGCTGAACCGGGAAGCCATTGAGACCGCGCTTCGCACCAAAAATGATTGCACGGAAATACTCACGCCGCGCGAACGGCAAATTCTCAAACTCATTGCCGATAGTTTTACCAACCGGCTTATCGCTGAGCGGCTGTGTATCAGCGTTAAAACAGTGGAAACGCATCGGTTAAATATTATGCGAAAACTCGACGTTCATAAAATCACCGAGTTACTTATCTGCGCACGACGACTGGGTTTGATTGAATAACGGACTATATTTCGGGTATTACAGCACACTCAGACCGCCCGGATATAACGGCGGATGACTGATCGCTTTCCGCTGTTTTGTTAAAAAATAAAACGCCCGATGAGATTCATCGGGCGTTTTAACGCTGAAAAGTGTCCGCCTGTATCAGAAACCGCCAATATTACCGGAATGACACAAACTTCCTGACGCGCCTGCAGGCCTTTATTTACCGCGTTCTGTTTTTGTAAGGTGCGACTCTTGCTATATCTGCGGTATAATTAAGCACAGGTTCCTCATCGTTAACCCATTCCCCGATAGTTACAGTATATTTATCAATAATCACCAGACCGTCAAAACTCAAATCATCAGATGATACCGCGTTTGCTAAGGTATCTCTTTCTTTTCTTTCCGGTTTTCCCTGCATAGATAAAGGTGTTTCTGTAAATTTTATCTTATAGCCACCACCCAGTCCTGATGTTGATACTGCTGATCTCAGCGTTCCCGAGCCCTTATATTCACGACATGCGTAAAAAACAATACTTTTATAATGCGCTATAGATTTACCCGGTTTCATTAATTTCACTATGTCGCTTAATTTTTTTTCTTCTTCAAATTCACTGACTGATGAAAAATCCACCATTAAATTATCTTCAAAATTAATTCTGTTATCTTTTACTGCAGCAATATATTCCTCATCCGGTGTTTTTTCGTAATATTTAATCCTATAGTTTTTCACTTCATCTAACGAAGCCTCTCCCATTGTTTTTTTCAATACTTGTATACCCTCTGATGTTATGCGGGTATGTATTTCCGGGTATTGACCCGATGCAAATAATGATTCGGTGGCTGAGCGGCCAAATTGTTCTTCCGCTTCAAGTAGTTTATCCTTATTCGGACCGAGAAAAATAATGTCTTTATCTTTAGGTATTAAACCAAAATTAAGGTTATTATCGTGTGTCAGATACCATCCATGTCCACTCAATACCAGTGTGTCAGCCCTTTTATTTTCTTGAGTCCATACTTTTAATGGACCACACGATTCCTCAACCACATCTATTTTGTTTAATTTGTCTAAGGCGATTATTTTTCCTATGGCTTTATTTTTACGGCTAGCGTATTCACTACTCACATCAGATTGATACTGCGGGTTATAATCAGCCTTATTTGGCCTCTCAATTCGATTATTACCTTTATCGTTATTTGAATCCATACCGGGTAGAATCAGGTTTCTTAGGCTGGTATACATTGACTCCACATCATTTATTATATTTGAAAACATAGTAATAAGAGATGCAATAGATAAAAAATAATCCAGTTGCTGACGCACTCTTATTTTTGCAATATCTATATTCTGTCTTAAATAATATTTCAGAGAGTCAGCCTTATCCCTCAGAGTGAAATCTTTCAGTTTTTTTTCCTCACCATCACGTACATTCAGGAATATATCCGGATTAGGTAAATATCCCAGCGTCACACTAACAGAATAGAAGTAATGTTGTGCAACTTCCTGCAGTATATTACTTCCGGGGGTTGATACGAAACCAGTCGTTTTATTAATCAGATATTCATACGTATCCTGATCACTCATTACCCGATTTCCATTATTATCTCTTTCATTAAATATTGAATTATCAAAAGATGCCTTTGAACTTATTCCACAAATATATAGCGCGTAAGCTAAAAGCGATTTTCTTGCCTGGTATGCAGGACCATAAATAACTTTATAGCTATCCGGAATAGATTGTATATCACGAACTACTTTTTCAAGTATTATCCCGGCAGATATTTCTTCAAAGGGTGGATAATAATATCCATTTTTTAAAACAGATGTTACAAGTAATGGTCTGAATTCAATATCAATTCTGTTATGGAGTAGTTTTGTTAAATGATACAACTCTACCTTAAGATATTCTATGCGTATGGTGTTTGATTTATCTGTTGCATAGAGTTCATCAGAAACCACACGAATATGAGATACAAGCATAACTTTATCTTTCTTCATGCCGGCAGAATACCCGGAAATTGCATTTTTATAAAGATGATACGTATCATAAAATTTCATTTCATCCGGTGTATTTCCTCTTTGTTCAATAAAAGGAATAAATTCAGCCAAATTCCTCTTTCCGGTAACCAGATTGTAAACTTTCAGGCTAATATCGCTTGTAATATTCTTGTTGGTAAGTACTGTTATCTTTTTCAATGAAAATTTATCAAGTCTGGGATACTTTCCTGATTCTTCTGTTTTTAAATATTCAAACATATTTAAATGTTCAAATTTGTTTTTCGACAAAAAACAAACCGCTAAGTCATAGTCATCCAGTTGTTTGAATTTTTTATGATTTTTTATGAAAAGTTTCAATCTGCAAAATAAATAATCCTTATTATTTTTATCATTTTGATTGGAAGATGTAATAAAATCAGAACAGGCTCTTTTATGCTTTTCAGTTGCTGATAAATTTGATTGATTGGTATCCTTTTTATTGAAAAAAGTAACAATATCGTCATAATTATGTTTTCTCAATTTCACGGTTTCTTTATCATTATTGAATAAATAACGTTTAGACCTGTGGTGATATGCATCAATATTATTTTTCGCATACTGATCTACTTTATATAACGTATTTAGCATGGATGAATCATACTTGCTATTATTAGTGGTAACATTTGATGCAGGCATAGTATAACTATCACCAAAAGTCGTTTTGTTACTTTCAGATATTGTGCCAGCTGAAGGGGTGACTGATGCATTAGCTAACGATGACATATTAACCAGCATTAGCATTGCATATACTGTTTGTTGCTGATTTATATTATCTGAATTCAGCCCCGGAGTCTTACCTAACCGGGGGCCAATCCCGGCTAATTTATTATTACCACCAATTTCTTTGATGTATTTATCAGAAATATAGTTAGCTCGACTCCCCATAGCTATTCGGTGATTTTGTGCTGCAGTGGGTATATTTTTACTATTTGTCAATAATTTCATTATTTAATCTTTAATTAACAGAGGGAAGAAGAATAACCTTCAGAAATGACGATTTACTACAAATATTATCATTAACAGTACCGGACTAACTTGTTGAAAAGTTATTTGATAAGAGGGTTAATTGATATTATATATTTTAAAGATGTTTTCCATAACCAACGCATAATCATTTATTGCTGCTGCCATTGTCTCCTCATTTTTTAAAGCCAGTAATGAGAATGTTGCCCGTAATTCAATATTATCATCAATATTCACTAACGCCGGCTGACCGAAGTGAAAAAATGGAGAGTAATTGTTCATTACAGATAACAACGATTCACTTATGCTCCGGGTATCGACTCTCTTATATTCACAAATAACACTCCATATCACAGGTGTGTCATCAATTGTCATTACATGAATACATTTCGCATTTCCCAGGTAGAGCGTAATTGCTGAATGATTATCAAGTTGTGTGTTTACAGGTAAAGTATCTCCCCGGCCAATATAACGAATGGCTGAGCTAATTAAACCTGCTAAATTCATAGACATATAATACCTTAATCGTTATTAAGTGTCGTTCAGGATAGAACCACATAGAAAGGTAAACCGGAAATAATATATTAAGATAATTCAATATCTGTATTTTTCGTTTTATATATTTCATCCCGGGATAAAAGAAAATCTATTCTAACGTGCGAATACACAAATACACATAAGGCAAAAGACTGACCTTTATTCAGTTTTCGTAACGTTTCAGGTTCTGAAAAAAAAACGCCTGATGATATTCATCAGGCGTTTTACAGGCAGAAAACGGTTAACTTATATAAAGGCTGTCACAGTGACAGCCTGTTATCTGTTATTTACTTTCCATTTTTGCCCAGGTATCACGCAGGCCGACAGTCCGGTTAAAGACTAATTTATCCGCTGAGGATAATTTGGCATCAGCACAGAAATACCCTTCGCGCTCAAACTGATACGGTTTGCTGCTGTCTGCGGCGACCAGTGACGGCTCCACAAAGCCCTGACGGATCACCAGAGAATCCGGGTTAAGCGTTGCCAGGAAGTCATCTTCCGCGCCCGGGTTCGGTACACTGAACAGACGGTCATACAGACGGATTTCCGCCGGTACCGCGTGTTTCACGCTGACCCAGTGAATAACACCTTTCACTTTACGGCCGTCAGCCGGATCTTTATTCAGGGTTTCCGGATCATAGGTGCAGTAAATAGTGGTGATATTGCCTTCGCTGTCTTTTTCCGCACGTTCAGCTTTAATCACAAACGCATTACGCAGGCGCACTTCTTTATTCAGCACCAGACGCTTGTACTGTTTGTTCGCTTCTTCACGGAAGTCCGCGCGATCAATCCAGATTTCACGGCTGAACGGCACTTCACGGCTGCCCATCTCCGGTTTGTTCGGATGATTCGGCATGGTGACCATCACATCACCTTCCGGCATGTTTTCAATCACGACTTTCACCGGATCGATAACCGCCATAGCGCGTGGTGCGCTTTCGTTCAGGTCATCACGGATACAGGATTCCAGTGCCGCCATTTCGACGTTGTTATCCTGTTTGGTGACCCCGATACGGCGGCAGAACTCGCGGATAGAGGCAGCAGTATAACCACGGCGGCGCAGACCGGAAATGGTCAGCATGCGCGGGTCATCCCAGCCTTCAACAAATTTCTCTGTTACCAGCTGATTCAGCTTCCGCTTGGACATCACGGTGTATTCAAGATTCAGGCGGGAGAACTCATATTGACGCGGGTGGCAGTCAATGGTGATGTTATCCAGCACCCAGTCATACAGGCGGCGGTTGTCCTGGAATTCCAGGGTACAGAGTGAATGGGTGATCCCTTCCAGCGCATCAGAAATACAGTGGGTGAAATCG